>JAUZST010025869.1:0-30737 GCA_034779995.1 Parotocinclus haroldoi | reverse complement strand
AGAGAGAGAGACAGAAAGAGAGAGAGAGAGAGAGAGAGAGAGAGAGAGAGACAGAAAGAGAGAGAGAGAGAGAGAGACAGAGAGACAGAAAGAGAGAGACAGAGAGACAGAAAGAGAGAGAGAGAGAGACGGAGAGAGAGAGAGAGAGAGAGACAGACGGAGAGGGAGAGACAGAGAGACAGACAGAGAGAGAGACAGACAGACAGAGACGGAGAGAGACAGAGAGAGAGACAGAAAGAGAGAGAGAGAGACAGAAAGAGAGAGAGAGAGACAGAAAGAGAGAAAACGATCAGATAGGATAAGGATCTCGAGCATTAAAAACAGCAGGACTGTCATTTGGTTCAGGGCTGGAAATTTGTCTGTTCTGTCCGTTTTTAAAGTTGTAGAAAACAAGTGGATTTAAATAAAAATATATCATAGGGCATTAAAAACACGCCGCTTCATTATGAATGTTACTTAGTTATTAAGACTTCAGAAAAGCAGACTTGCGTCACACCGAGTCGATGCGACTTGCTTTCTTTAACCTCCTCAAAAACACCGGTGTAGGTCACTGCCGGAACCCGTCGTTTGTGTTTTGTTTGTGTGTTTGTGGTCACACACAGTAAACCGGTCCCATCCAGTCACGCTGAGCTTTATCACCATCGCTCTACAGCCTTTCGGCTTTATTCCACCCAATATTACATTTTAAAATCAGCCTGTGGCTCGTTTCTTGGCCTGTCGGCGCTCCTGAGAAGTTCTGCCCGGCAACCGAGCTGCGATTGGTCGACCTGATTTCAGCGCAGATATTAGGAACAGGGTTCGATTTTCGCCGCGGTCTGACTGGGAAAATCACGGCACTTCTAAATTACCCGCGGTCCCGTGATGTCCTTTCTCACCTTAATCTCCAAATTGTGCTCCCCTGTTCCCGCTGTTTTTTATTTATTGATTTTTTTATTTTTATTTAATGTTTAGGGTCCATGTCGTTAGGAGACGTGGTTAGTTGTGACATAACTATTGATCCATGAATGATAACCGTTGCTGAAGATTTGATGCCTTTTATTCGGGTTCTGTTCTAAATGCTCATTTGCAGCCCGGATATTAATTGACCGCTGCCTGGCTGTGTCCCAAATCATGGCCTGTGGTGTTTGCTTAGTACAGTACAGTGATTAAGGATTCCTGTGGTTTGAGATGGACGCCCTGGCGTGTACTAAAGCCGTACCGGTGCCGTAGTGTAGTGTAGAGGTGATGTTTGTCCTCTGTCTCTCTGTCTCCTAATCAAGCTGTGCGCTATGTTGTTGCAGATGCGTCAGGCCCGACGGTTCTCGAACCCCTGTATTCAGAGGTATACGTCCCTCGGTGGCGAACACAGCACGTATGTGTTGAGCTCGCAGCCCGGCCGAGCCCTCAGCCTTCCCTCTCTCCGTCTGTTTGTTTGCATTCCAGCCTTAGAGCATAACGTGGTAGAGCTTTGGTAGTTTTTAGTTGCCCCGCCCCGCCGTCCCCCCCCCCCCTCCCTGCTTCTTAACCCCGACGAAAACCAATCAAAATCGAGCAAAATCAAATCACGTCGTGCATGAGCCACCTCCGATCCATGAACCTCAACGTCGTCGGCCTGTTTCGTCACGTAACGCTCTTCATCCATCCATCCATCCATCCATCCGTTTATCCATTCATCAATCCATACTTTTTATTTCTTTATTTTGGAAGAGGTAACAGCAGTTCCCCTGAAGCTGCACTCATGCAGTACAGCGATGGGCTTTGTTAGGGCTTTGTCAGGATCCGTCAGACGCCTTTTTCTGGCCGCGGCGCGTCTTCACTGGGACAAGAATTGCCGAGAATGAAAACACGTACTGCCCCAGTGTTGCGGGATCTGGCACCCCTGAAATGGATCCCTGCACGGCCTAAATCCCTCGACTCTGAAACGCCATGTGCATGCGAGGAAACGATGAAATAGTTAGTCATTAGTCGTTAAATAACGACGATTAGAAGTCATACGTTTGAGGTTCGCGTTCCGTTCTGCGAGGCTGGAGCCGGATTTTTAGATCAGTCATCACGTTTTTCGGATCCCATGAGCCAGATTACGAGTTGTATTTTCTCGGTCTGCGCGTGCACGGTTGTGCGGCCGGGTTGCCAGGTCCCCTTGCTCTAGTACACTTGGCTTGTTGGGCCGTCAACTTGTGGTTTTTCGTTCTTGTGGCAATCTGGCAACCGCAAAATGTAATGCCGGTTGTGGAGACTCTGAAGCGCGGCGTGATGCTGGAGGAAAATGTTCGGAGCGTGTTAGTGCACTTCATTTCAGGCTCCGCTGCTACTGGCTAGAGATGAAGCCAGAACGGGGTGTGTCTGTTCTAGAGACTAGTGGAAAAGCCCTACAGGAGCAGGGATGACCCCGAGGATGTCCGGTCGGGCTTCCCTCGCTCGTGTCCTCTGGCAGGTCATGTGACTTCGGTATGCGTGAAGTACGAAGTTGCCGTAGCACCGACAGCAGTCTGAGCAGGCCCTGACGTCATTTCCGCTTTCATTTCTGTTCTTGCGTTGTCGTGTTTTGATCTCCATCCCTCACCAGAAGCAGGCCACCTCACCGTAACCTTTCCAAACCATTTCATCCCTAATCCTGATCCAGCATGGTAATTAAGACTGATCCTCTACCTGCTTTGTTCGAACCCCCCCCATCCCTCGCCCTCGGTGTACGTCTGAAAGCCTGAGATAAGCTAACCTCTCCTCTCTTCTCTCTGTCGTGTGTCCTGCTTATCTTCCAGAGACTAAAATGTGACTAGCAACCCTTTTTGTTGCTAATCGTCCCACCGCTGCTAATGCCTAGGCGGCGGCCGCGGCTGCTCGTGTGGCCACTAACTTCTCTGAGTCTGGCTGCGCGTTACTAACCTAGCAGCTCCTGCCTGCGCCTAAAGCTTTTACAGCCATTACCACTCCAGCTGCCACTCCTAAGTACCTACCGAAACTCCTCCTACCTCTAAAAAGCTGCCACTCCCAAGTCCTCTTGCATCGCCAACGCTGTAGCTGCCACTCCTCAATCTACTGCTGTGGCTAACGCCGTAGCTCCTCAATCTACTGCTGTGGCTAACGCTGCAGCTCCTCAATCTACTGCTGCCGCTAACGCTGTAGCTCCTCAATCTACTGCTGTAGCTTCTCAACCTTCTGCTGCCGCTAACACTGCAGCTCCTCAATCTTCTGCTGTAGCTCCTCAATCTTCTGCTGTAGCTCCTCAATCTACTGCTGCCGCTAACACTGTAGCTCCTCAATCTTCTGCTGTAGCTCCTCAATCTTCTGCTGCCGCTAACGCTGTAGCTCCTCAATCTACTGCTGTAGCTCCTCAATCTTCTGCTGCCGCTAACACTATAGCTCCTCAATCTTCTGCTGTAGCTCCTCAATCTTCTGCTGTAGCTCCTCAATCTTCTGCTGCCACTAACAAATCTGTAACTGGCACTAAGGCGTCCATGCTCCAATGCTTCCATCTTATCTTTCACCTTCCTGAGGCTCCCTTGGCACCGCTACCAGAGCCATCCTGCTGCCACGACCCAGTTACCAAAGCTGCCACTCCCAGTGTTTATGCCACTAAACCTGAAGCCACCACTGCCACTTCAAAGCTTCTGCCGCCACACTCGAGCACACTGCCAAATCGTTCTCGTGTCATCTCAGCGCATTTAATGTCGTTATTTTTATTCTGAATCACATCCCAATGTTCCCACAGGAACGCCGGGAACTCCACTGCAGCGAGCAAGGGCCCACAGCCCATCGCTCGGCCACCAGCCCCGAATTCAGCTTCCCAGAATACCAGTTCAACCCGAGCCCTCAGCATGACCCTGGAAGAGCCAGACCTCAACGGCTTGCTCCGGGGCAACCCTCGCAGCCGCCTGTCACTCCAGGAGGCCCCTCGCCTCTTCTTCAAGTGAGCAGCAGCGGCGACTCGTCCCCCTGGGAGCGCAGGAGCAGCGTGGAGGCCGACCCGCCCTCTGTTTCCAACGTGGACGATCTGCAGGTCACGGAGGTGTGAGGGCCCGAGGCGGCGAGGGGGCACCGCCTAAACGTTGCGACACAAAGGCCGGAGGAGCAGCCAGGTTAAACGAGGACGGGTTTGTTTAAACCTGGAGCGGCTCTCGGGCGATCCAAGAGGGGCGGAATGATAAACTGCTGCTGCATCGCTGGAGGTTGAAGTACGGATAAGGAACCGATGCGAGAACCGGCCTGGAGCGAATTCAACGCTTTGTTTCTTTTCCTCTGTGTCACGGTTAACAACGTGACCTTCTGTGACGTTTTGTTTGACCTAAGCCAAGCGCGTCCGGTTTCGGGATCAGGCCCGGAATTTAATCCTTTTATACGTTTTAGAAAGCTAACCTTCGCAGAGAGTCGCTTTTGCAGCTCGGCTTCGGGCCGAACAAAGCGAACGCGAGATGCCACTACCTTTTAAGAGAAACCTAACTTATTTCGGAGCGGATTAAGTATCTGTAAAACACACTGTTTTGATTTTGCGTCTCAAAAAAAAACAAAAGACGAACTTTGCGTTCCCGGTCGACCGAAAGTCTGCTGGATACACACCGTTTGAGCCTACAAACCCAAGGCTTTTCTCACACTCCTGTATTTTATTTTTTTTTTTGTTTCCCCCCCGATTTCATCACGTCTTCCTGTCCGGATAGAGACCTGAAACGATAATCATGCCTGCTGCGTGATCAGAAGAACTGCCTGTGCGCTCCTAAGCCTGGTTTAGATTCCTTAGAAGTGCTTAAGAGAACACGGTTCAGAATCAGGGACCGGATTCACAAAAGGTCTTAAGAAATAAGTCATTTTAACAGTTGTTCCTCCAAAAAAAACCATACTCTGTTCTTAAATCTTCTCTTCTCCTTACGATAGCCTCCTTACGATTCACGAGAATTTAAGCTTCAAAATAAAAGTAGGAACCGTTTAGTGATTTGTTTTTGGTTTTTTTTTCCCCCCCAGGAACGATTTCTTCCCCCGGAAGCTTTTTTTTTTTTTTTTGCCGAAGTCTTTCAGACTTTTTAGAGAGTTTGATGTTTTTCCTCGCAACGGTTTAAGCCAAATCTCTTAAATATCTATAAATACAAATGAAAAATGTTGTAAAACGTGACGTGGCCTACATCCCCAAAACGAAGGGTTACTTAAGATAGGATTGAATCACTTCTTATGTTATGACGAGAACTGCATTTAGGAACAGTCGTGAACTTTTTAAGTGTTTGCTGCTTTGGCGCCTGGGATCCAATTCGCAATCTCCTCCTTCTCTAAACATCGCTAAGAAATCAAATGGCTTGCCTTCTTATACAAAATAAAAGTATGACCTTTTTTTTTCCTTGGCTCTTTTCTGAAGGAAGATTCTAAAATGTCAGAGCTTTTTATAACGGAGCGTCGTCTCCGAGCGGCTTTGCAATCCTATATGATCTTAAAAGGCCAGTCCCAAACTGAGCAAGCCTGGGGCGACAGTGGCAAGGAAAATCCCTGAAAGTAGAAGGGAGAAACCTTGGGAGGAACCAAGGCTCAAAAAGGAGACCCGACCTCCATGGGTGGCCCTGATGTTAATTAGGTAAACGCTTAAAAGTGTATTAAATGAAAAGTAAAATCAAGTAAATAAGAATTTAAATCAGTAATACAATTTAAATTAGCAATGAAATTCAAATGAACAGAAAGTGTCCATTTAAATGTCATAAGCTATTCGAATTTTATTTTTTTTTTATATTTTATTTTTTTAAAGAACTGCTTTTAAGAACCTCGCCTCTGTTTCTGTCCTACGTACCTTTGCGAGTTTTTTGTTCTTGGAAGAAAAGTGAAATTTTGTGAATCCGATCCCTCGACTATTAATCAGAAGGGTGTAAGTTCGAACCCCAGCTCTGGCACCGTGAGGCCGTTTTAAACGCTTTTATCCTTCGTGTCCGGCTCAGGTTTGCCGCTCTGGATAAGGGGCTGTAGTTTTAGTCTGTAAGGCTTTGGGTTATTAATCAAAAGGTTGGGTGTAAAAATGAAAACCACATAAAGGCATCCTGCTAACGAAGCGTAAACCAGGCTTAAAGACGCCGGTTTACGTCGTTTGTCCGGATCGTTGATGGGATTTCGTCGCGGTTTTCTTCGAGGAGTGATAATGCGAGCCGCCGCTCGGCGTCGACGGCGTGCTTTTTGTGATACGCGAACGCAAAAACGAAAGCGCTCCACTTAGCGCCGTCACACTAATGACTAAAACAGTACTAGACCCGTCCGGTTCTAACCTCTGTTTATACTGAACCTAAGAGCTGATCTCGTTTGTGGTGGGTGGTGGGAGCGACGGTGGGGACCGTTTGGACTCTTGTGTCGACTCGTCCGCCCGTAAAACCGCCTTGCACGGCTCCCGCTTTACGAGCCGTCTGAAGTGCCTGCATTCTTTCCATTCGAGGTGGAGCTCGATCTGATCCCTCGGGCTGGTGTGAACCTGAACCTGAGCGTTCGTCAGTCACGTGCTGCGTTATTTATTATGTGAGAGTTTAAAGATTAAAACTGACAAATTGTAAACCTTGCGAAAATTGTGTCGTGTCTCTCCGCTTTTTCTGTTTGAACGACCAAACGCTGTGAGATTCATCAGAATGGCGATAAAAAAAAAAAAAACCTTTTACGGTGAGATAAAGTCCAAAAACAGGGCGAGTAGTTTTGAGGAGCAGGGGTATGATCCCCCGGCAGGCTTCCCCCTCCCTCAAACGAACACATCGGTATCAAAACATTTCTTTGGTGCCTCTGAAGATTAACGAACGAAAGTCTTTAACAACTTTTCTATTAAAAGCTATTTTTTGCATCCACTAAGGGTGTTCTATTTTATTTATATACAAAATATTTAAAAAATGCAGCTAAATGAGTATTATGAGAAGTTATTGTGTTATTGTAGATTCGCCATGAATTGAATAATAAACAAGTAAATAATAATACATTTTTAATTTCGGAGGAACAACAGTTAAAAAGTGTGTAAAAATGCAAACAAGACAAAGAGTCTAGACTAAAGTCAAAGAGGAGCTTTAAATACATGACGCGTGATTGCACCCTCTGCTGTTCAGAAAATGCAACTGCACATCAGATCAGATGACGGAACCAACGTTTACGCAAGGTTGCAGCCCTGCTGTGGCGTAAGAGCTCCTAGCTTTGATATATAAACTGGAGTTCAAGGTTGTTGTTCAGTTTGAAGTAGCGGAGCCTATTTTAATGGCGCTTGCTATTATGTGTTCTATCGTTTTGTTCGAAAGAGGGTAACCCTGGCCAGTGTTCTTCACCTGAGCGTACATGATCTCCTGGACTGTCTGTCTGTGTCTGGAAGTCTGCAATCATGGTTGGGTCTGTTTTTATTTCATTTTTTAATGAATGGTTTGATCCGTGCATATCTGAAACATCGTGTGTTGTGGTGTGTTCATGCTGCCCCCTGCTGGTCGCTGACCCTCATAACTGCTACACACTTAGGAGAATTTCTGGACGTCGCTGGTCTGTTGCTATGCTGTCCGTTCCTCACAGCGTTTGTTGAGGTGCTGGGTGTGTCCAGCTGCGCCCTCGCGCCAACCCGGTGTCGTTCCTCATCAGTCAACATCCGTAGTGCACGGCACCGAGGAGAGATTGGTGCTTTTTCAGCAATCCTTCTGTTTTTTCCCCCTCCTATATACCCGAATGATTCATCTCCTGGGCTTCGACGTTAGCCTTTCCAGGAAATTAGGTCTGAGTGTTGCACAAC
Organism: Parotocinclus haroldoi; assembly: GCA_034779995.1. Classification (NCBI taxonomy): domain Eukaryota; kingdom Metazoa; phylum Chordata; class Actinopteri; order Siluriformes; family Loricariidae; genus Parotocinclus; species Parotocinclus haroldoi. The sequence goes on along the minus strand of JAUZST010025869.1, from coordinate 23,056 downwards.
AAGCAGTCCCTGAGCAACCAAGAACACAGTTCATCCTCGCTTTAAGAAGACATCTCTGGTACTCGTGTCTTCACTGAGCTCCTCGTCCTAGTGGAACCAGAGTCAGTCCCAGAAACTATGAACGTGGTGCCACTGTGCCGCTCCAATCCCATGTTCCATGCCCGCTTCAACCACTCCTGGGTTGCCGGGGGGCCGGGAGCACCTCTGGTCTGGGCACCAGTCCCTTAACTGGCTCACTTGATAGACCCAAGTGCCAGTCTTTCTGATCCGAGTGGGCGTGTGAAGAATCCTATAATCCCCGTGTTTCTGAGTTCCTTATGATCTTGTATAACTTTGGAAATGAGCTCCATATGGTCCTGGTTTGGAGCCGGTGCTGCTCCGAGGCCCTGCGAGTCTTTTACAGCGCCAGAAATGATTATAGCGCGGTTTCGGCGTGCACGGGCCGTGCCAGGGAACAGCTGCTCAACAGCCAGACGTCATTGTACGCGCCGTGTCGCTCTCACCAGCTCCGAACAACAACAACAACAACAACAACAACAACAACACAGCTTGTTTATTTCACTCCGGCTCAGGATGACCAACCAGCCGTCCTTGTCACTGCGCTTTTCCGCTATCATTTGGTTTCAGACTTGTAGTCCTCCTTCAGAGCTGGAAGCTGGAACGCAACTCGATAAATGATAACCTCAGGGGATTCATCTTCCCTTATTTCCGCTGCTCCCATTGCTAAAAGGTGCGATCGGCCGTGTTTACAACCAAAACCGCAAAACCCTTGGCAACCTTGGGTCACAGAATGGTTCCTGCTGGAAGAGCTCGGGCTCTTCAAATGGAAAATGGAAAATGGAAATGATTTGGTGAGGTTGGAAGCAGGTGATGCAGCCTGACTGTCCTGCATCCATTTTTTTTTGGATAAACTGCTATGGGCAGGTCTTCACACCCAACGTCTTGCCGGTCAGCAGAATCTGATTGGCACGCCCTTGTTCGAAAAGCCGTCAGAGAAAAGTGGACGCAATGTTGTCCTTCAGAAGATCTCGAAACTTTGTAGTTTTGGAATGTGCTCCTCAAGCCTTCTCGAAATAGTTTGCAAGGCGGCCAACATCGAATGGAAAGCATCCAAGGCCGACTGGAGTCCTTCGTCCTTCGGCCAATACTGGTTTGCAGCTGTAACCTGACGTTCAGGTGTCCGCATAGTTTGGTCCGCTTACATGTAAAAGTCGGTTGCCCCCCGACCATAGGACGGGATGTCTCCTCTGGGCGCGCCTCTTGACCGTTTCACCTCTTTGTTACTTTTGGTCTTGCGATGAGGTACAGGCGGCTTGACAAGCCAGGCGCCTTATGACCTGGCTCGCGTTGGCTGGTGCGTTTTGCTTCCCAAAAGTCCATCGTCCCATCGGGACACGGTCACCTCTGAGTCACGCTGATGTATTTATTTTACTGACGGATCGTGACTGAAAGGCGAGGGTTGACCTGTGCGAGTTTGTACACACGTTCACTTCGGATTTGTGTTAGACTCGTCAGGGAGTAATGAACAGCTGGACGGGGGAGTTTTGTTTGTTTTATTATTTAGGTCATTTCACAAAACAAGTGTACTAAACGAAATGCTCCAGGCTAACGCAAGGCAGAAAAGAGACACACAACCAGTGATCAGGACTTCTTACCACCACTGACTTCTTAAATCCAATAACACACCCCTGACAGAGTGAGCGCGGTCACAAAAGTCTCTAAGTTTTACTTCTGCAAGCCGCATTCTCGAAAACGTTGTGTTTTTAACCATTTTCTTAACCTCACCATCGAATCCCGCTGTGCGTCGACAAGGTGCGTTGCATCGGTGTGGCCGGTTCTGGCCTGGCACAGATCTGAGAGCCGGCCGGTTCTGGTCGGGCATGGGTCCGAGGCATTTCTGAGCCTTGATTGATTCTGGTCGGCTTTGATCTTTATTTGATCTTTCCGCTAGAGTGGAATATAAAATGAATGGGGTGATGTTTGAAGAGTGATTAAAAAGTGAACGGGCAGTGTGATCACTCTGTAACTTAACCTGCCCGGCGACATCATGCCCAGGTCCAGGCTGTCCGATTTTCATGTTCATCGCTTAAAAATTGACCGAGCTACGGCTGTGCGAAATTTGCCGTAATGTTAAGTCAATGGGAAATTTTTTCGCAGAAAAAAGATCGTAGCGGGCGGACGAAACAATATTTTTCTTAGCTACGAACAAGCACACTTCTCCCGAACATACCGGACGTTTCGGCGCCTGTCCCGTGTCGATATGTCGAGAGCTCTAGGAGGAGAGACCGACCAAAATTCGGGTGGAATATTAATAATAAGGAAGGTTTCTGTATCCGCGTGCAGCGTTTCAGGACAGGCTCAATCATTTTTGGAAGTAAACACCGGCTTGACCCCTTGTTGACACCTTGATAGTGACTCGATGTTCCCCCAGTGCAAGACGAGGCGGCCTAAATTCTGGAAAAACGGGACACACAGGGAGGAGGCTGACTCAGATGTCCTGGCAACCGGTTCTGAAAGTTGGGGTGGTGTTTTTCTGGGAAGGTTGCCCTCCGTCTGACGCGAGCCCAGCTTTCATCGGTCACGTCGTAAAGCCAGATGAGATGGAGAAGCGTCTTGCTGAGTCCTGACCTCAAACGGCCAGAGACGAGCCGGTTCAGCGCCGGCCATATACACTACGTCCCTTCCTGCGGGTGCCATGAATGTTGTCTAATCGTGCACAGTGATGTCATAACGAGCAGCTGCCGGTTCCTCCGGCGGCGATACGCATCACAAGCAGAGCTCTTCACTTTTTATGATCTCCCCACGAGCTTGTAGGGCCCTGGTGATCGATTAGTGGATGTTTTACGGCATTTGGAGTGCCTTGTTGCAGCCAAGGTTTTCGATTAATTAAATATGAGTTCAATTCCTTATTTTTATTTTTCAATAAATGTTTAACACAGTCGTTTGGGGCCGTTAGTTCCATCGTTTAACATCCGTTTCCAGTGCCATGTACGCAGGACGTTTTGTGAACCCTTTGGGATGAGCTTCGTCCAAGTCATAAACCATAATCCTCCTGAACTCGCAAACAACGTGATCGGGTTTGTGCACCAGGCCGGCGAAAATATGTGAACTCTCGAATTCTCTCCAGGCCTTTCCAGCTTCTGATTCCACTTAGGCAAGCATGAGTCCTCAAATGAAATTTTAGAAGGTTCAGGGCATCTCACAGGAAGCCAAGTTGAACCTTCAAGCTCCTGAGCAGTCCAGCGCCTGCAAAACTGCTTCCCGCAAAAACCCCCAGCGTTCAGGTCGCAATACAGCACCATAACTAGATTCTCAATCTTTCCAATCCCAATGTACGAGGTTAAAACTTACTGGTTTTGACCCCATGGGCTCCCCAGTCCAATAAAGGTTCATCTCTGGGATCTATTAGACCTTAAAAGAACAGTTGAGTCTCAAATGTGACTTTCTGGAATAAAGACCTGATCAGGACCAGCAGGTGGAGGGAGTGGGAAGATCTGGGTGATGTTCTGCTTGGAAACCCTGGGTCTGGGCATTCAAATTGACTTGAATAGGTCATGGGCTGATCTTTAGGTCCACAGGAGCTGTGGACTTTGGTAACGCTTGTGTATGTTTGCTAGCAGATTAAACGCAACACCTGAATCTGATCAACATTCCAGCTCTGTAGTGCAGTCAACCGAATCCGTTCACTCCGCGCCACCTCCGCCCTTCAGAGAGCTGGACTTGGGACGGTGGATGAAACTTCATTGCATCATTTGGTCGAGGTTTCAGGGTTGTCGAATGCCGAATGAATGTTGTGACCTCATGAGATGTGCATTATAAGGGACTGCACCCTGTTTCTTACGAACCCTGGAGCATCACATGCGTTATGTAATATTGTTCCGTTCTTCGCCGGGCAGTGCTGCAGGGCCTCTCTAATAAAGTGGCCATGTAGTGCGTGCATCATGCCCAAAATAATATGGTTCTGTGCCCCAGCTACGTCATTTAGGACCAAAGGGAGCCCTGGACATTCCTGCAGAGCGATATGTTTTGGTTCATTTCCTAAATGAGGATTCGGGACGTTGCGCAGTTGCGCCCCATCGCTCCAAGGCTTTTAAGGCGGAGCCTGGCATCTTTCCCACCGGCCCCTGGCCCCGCCTGGACCGCTCACGTCAGGTTGTTCGACTAATCCTCGAGCTTGTTTCTGTTGCCCCGTGCACGGCGCGCTGCTTATAAAGTCCTCGGACGAGGCTGAGAAGCAAAGCCCTCTCTGATCCTCGCGTTCTCACTCCTGCTGAGCTTGAGCGTGAAGCCAAAGCGGTGAAGAATAATGCTGCAGTTCGTCTCGTGCGCGCTTCTTGTGATCCTCCTCCACGCGTCTGGGACGAACGGCGCGCGCTTACCGGGATGCCCCGAGCGTTGTGACAAGTCGACGTGCCCCCAGTTGCCCGCCGAGTGTCTGGCCGGAGACGCCCTGGACCGCTGTGACTGCTGCCCGGTGTGCGCGTTGGGTGAGGGCGAGCAGTGCAACACGGACCCGGACTGCGCAGACGGCCTGCGCTGCTCCATCCAGGACGGGGTGGCCTATAGCGCCACGGTGCGGAAGAGAGCGAAGAGCGGCGTTTGCACGTGCGAGAGCAGCGAGCCGGTGTGTGGCAGCGATGGAGTGACGTACCGCAATGCGTGCGAGCTGCGCAGGGTGAGCGGGCGCGCGCAACGCCGGTCCCAGCCGCCTGTCATCGTCCTGCAGAGGGGCGCGTGCGGCAAAGGTGCGCTCACACTTTTACATCCCATGCGTTCATCACGTGTTGCTCTGTTTTAGTCCTAAAGTTTCCTCTTACAGTAATAGCCCGGTCTTATGTGTGATAAAATGTGATAAATGTAAACCCGTGTCTGCGTGGGTTTACTCCGGGTACTCCGGTTTCCTCCCGCAGTCCAAAGACATGCATGTTAGGTTAATTGGGGTCTCTAGAGTAGCCCTTAGTGTTTGACTCTGTGTGTGTCTAGGGTTGTTCCTGCCCTTGCGCCCAGATTTTGCCGCCCGCGGCCCGTGTGGATTAAGCGTAAGATAACGAATGTTTGAATGTTTACACTAAGTGAGCCTGGCCGTTACTTGAATCGGGTGTTTTTGAGGAGGAATGCGCACCAAACGGGTCCAGTCCAAAACCGAGCCCACCCGAAGCCGAGACCAAAGTGAGGCAGCTTTGCTCAGTCACTTTATAAAAGCCCCAAACCCCGCTCCACCTCTCGTCTTAAAGCAGAGCGATCTGATTATGACCAGTAAAGAATTCTCTCATGCAGAACACCATAAAAGAACAAACCAGCCCACGATCAGAAGTGGTTCTACCACCAAAACCTTCAGGAGGACGTTTCTCCAGACTTGCTGATACTGAGATTTTCCCCTTCGGCCTTCCTGTAAGGTCCTGGATGGGGTCCAGCGGGTTTTGGTATGAACCAGGCAACCCCTGGCAGGGGCGTAAAACAAACTCACGAGAGCTTTTTAAGTGGCGTGTGTGTTTGTGTGTGTGTGTGTGTGTGTGTGTGTGGGGTTTAAAAGGGGGGCATGAACATGAGGATTCACATGAGGTTACGTGACGCCTTTTGTTAAGATTCGGGGTTCTTCGGGGTGCCAAAGTGGCAAGTAAGTGGACTGGTATATCCAAATCGGCCCATGTAGAGTGGACAGGGTAAGGTCCGGACCCAGGCCGATCCCAATCAGGATGAAACAATCGCCGAAGACTGTACCTTCTAACCCAGGGGCGATTTTATTAACAAAAGCAGCTTTACAAAAACGACTCAGATCTGCTCAAACAAACAAACCCATCCTCCAGAGATGGAGCAGAAGTGTGTCAAGTTTTTTTTTTTTTTGGTTGAAAATCAGTCTGTACCACAGCAAAGCCAACTTGGGTTTGTTTTGTTCTTCGTCCAAGTCGTTAAACATACGATATTCTAACGTCCATCCTCGTGTCCAAAAATAACGGCCGAACTTCTCCAAGAGGACTCGTCCTCACCCACACCCACAGAAACGCTCACCGTGCACCATACACATCACGTGATGTAATCCCCGTCTGGAGCTCAGATTCAGGACACGGACGTTGTATAACCATCTTAAGTGGATCCAGATGGAGGTCAGCTGCAGCAGGTTGCTTTTTACGTTCGGGTTTCATTCCTCGTACAGAAGCTTTTAAGTGGGTCGATAGTTCCGATCCGAAAGAGTTAAGAACGTGCCTTTCTAATTAAATGTTAAAAAAAAAACAACAACAAGATGACAAAGGTGCAGGTACAGTCACAAACTCAACAGGACCTCGTGCATGTAGGTTGGAAATAACCCACACGTAGAGTGGAGTTTGGAAGTTTGTGAACTTCGCCGCGACACTACCGCCACCATGTTTCACAGACGGGGCACGGCTCAGCTTATACGTTATCAGATGTTCTTTTTTAGAGAGAAGTTCCTTTTCCCCTCTCAGCCCTGCCATGCACACCGCTGGTGTTTGGCGTTCTTCTGATGGCCGACTCGCGAACTTTGACGTTATCCCATGCGAGGGAGGCCTTCCGTTGCTTAGAGGTTACTCTGTGCGCCTTTGCGACCTTGCCGACTTATTGGGCTCCTCGCTCATGGGGAGGCGTGTGCCGGTTGTCCCAGTAACCGTGGTCTTAAATGTCCTCCATTTGTACGCGATCTGCCTGACTGTGGACTGGTGGAGTCTAAACTCTTTAGAGATGGTTTGTAACCCGTTCTCCTTTGTGTTCTGAGAAGATCAGACTAGACGGTTCACGTAGCTTTACAAACGACCAGGCCTAATTTAGCACTTTTCTAGATGATTTGATGAGCTGAACCTTTAGATGTTTGGGAGTTGGTGCAGAGTTCTCGCTTCACAAAGTTCGCTTTCAGCCCGTCTGAGGCTGTAACAACATTCCAGAGGTTGAACGTGTTTTTGCTGCTCTTAAGCGCCGAGTGGTGTGCGGCTAGCATAGCAGCCAGAGCGCGTCCACGGACAAACACACGAGCGCCGGGTTAGCGTCGGAAACGCAAATGTAATCATCGGTTTAATGGCAGACGGTGGTCTGTTTGAGCTCTCTTTGCACGAAATACAGACATTTTGGGAGCCACAGACAATATCCGGAGTCCGGTTTAAATCTGCGAGCCACTAAGAGATTAATCCCTGATGTGTCTGATGTCACTCAGACGAGAACGGCTCCTCATTGAAGTCTGGTTCCTCTTGTTATTGTTGTTGTTTTTTTTTTCAATTTTCCTTTTATAAAGACACTAAACAGGAGACGTTAATCACTGGAGCAGATGTACTTTCTAGTAACGAACCGCTTCATAAGATCGGATGGGAAGGTCTGATTATACACAGGCGTCCATAAGTATTTGGACGCCTGAATTTGGACTGTTAATGCTATAAGTGTTGGGTTATTGGGTCTGGATCATAGTCCACTCCCAGTTCTCAGTTCATAAGCGTGTTGGAGGGGCTTTAATTACCCGAAGTCTTTTTCAGATTTGGATTAGCTATAAGGAGAGATCCCCCCCCCCCATTTTAATCTTGGATGACGCCAATATTAAAGTAAACAATAATAATAGAGACCTGTAAGAAGAACCATTTCAGACCTGGATCGACACCAAAATGTCAAAATGATCATGATCAGTGAAATAATCAGAAGCTGCTTTTGAAGTTCTTTGTGTCTAAAAGTTGACCCACCATTTTTTGCCTCCAAACGGGGCGAAACCCTGAACAGATGCAGAATCGTTCTTAGATTTCAGAAGCAGTGCTGCTTCGTTAACGAGCTACCGCTGAGCCGACGGAGGACATAAGGACAGAATCGATCTGGCACGAGCGTTAGCCATCCAAACTTTAGACTTGCGCTCCTGGCAGACGACTCGAGGTAAGGAGAAGTCGTGGGCTTTTAAGAGCGCCCACGTAGGACGAATGGAAAAACATCAGAGCGTTTGTGTCAGGTTGGTCCTGCTGTGGGTTGCATGCAGCCTGGTGAGTGTGCAGGACCGTCTCGCCCATCTGGGTCTAATCCAGCGCCGTCGTCTTTCCCACGTTGAGACTCGCTGCTCTGTAAATCGGTTGCAAAGTCAAACCTCCAGGGAACGGGGGGGAAAAAAAGCCGGAAAGGGCTCTGCAGATGTTTTTGTTTGTCCTGCTGATGTTACGAAACCTGCCTTTCATAAGACGATATGAAACGTGTTATGTAGCCGGTGCTTACGAAACCCCGGCAGCCAGGGCTTTTAAGGTTTTCCTGCCACGGCTCGGGTCGGCTTTGTTTACAGACCTTTCAGTCTTTCTGAAAGCGCTCAGGTTCTTCCAAACCCACACAGCTCCTCCAGAAGATCTTATCCAGAGCGACTTACAAAATCTGCAGGTCAACACGCATAGGATTGGTGATCTATAAATATCCTTACAGTTTAACCCCAGATATTTCCCCGGTCAGGGTCACGGGGGCGCCGGGGGCGTGTCCTTCAAAACGCAGGGAGCTTCGATGGGTTTGATGATCCCCAAACGGACCTTTCTTCGCACGGACAGTCATGTCTGCATGTGATGTGACAGGTCTATTTAGGGCCGGGCACTTAGAAAGCCAGGAAGGCCCTCGAGGGGCTCACTCGTTCCATGTTTTGGGTGTAGGAGTAGCGGTGAACAGGCACTTCCACATTCCCGTGGCCAAATCTGCTCCGAATCCTGCCAGTTTGCTGCCCCTGACCGCTCCTGGTGTGACACGCAGTAATACTGAGGAGCCAGTGTGATCATAAACGTGTTCATGTGCTGATAATCAGAAGGTCAGACTGTAATCGCCCGCTGGCTGACTGACTCTGATCCTTCACTGATCATTCCTGTCGCTTTGCAGGTCACGAGGGCGGTCCAGACAGCCTGCGCTACAAATACAACTTCATCGCCGACGTGGTGGAGAAGATCGCCCCGGCTGTGGTCCATATCGAACTCTACCGCAAGTATGACTCAAAAAGCTTTGCCTGACTCAGAGGTGCCGTTTTAGCTCCGGCTTGTCTTTCGTCTGAACGTCCTCAACGTCCTGTTATGGAACATCGACCCAGTTTGCTCGGTTATTGCAGTGTCGCTTTTATTCAGAAGGATCCGGTTTCCGTAGGTTACGGCGGTGTGTTTTCTGCAGAGTCATTCATCAGAGGAAGTTCCTCCGTGCTCAGTTCTGACAGGAAGGCTTTAGACTCGCTGGGTCAGGAATGTGGAGCTTTGCCAACCGTTTCATCCGAGTTGATAATGCACCCTAAATGCACATTATTACAAGAGGTTAGTCCTGCATGTGGTCATTTGGCAGAAATACGTGCAAACAGGTCAAGGTGCAAGACGATCTATATCCGAAGTATCTCCGGAGTTTAACCCCAAAACTTCTGACTGGTCGGCGTCACAGGGGCACCGGGGCGTATCCCCAAAAGACACATGGCGCTGGCCTGGGTTTCAGGATCCCCAAACTGACCTCTCCTCCCACAGACAGTCACTGACCACAACGATCATCCAACACTGTCCGTTTCGCTTACGTTCTCCCAACCCCTTTCTCCACCTGCAGGATGGTGTTCACCAAGCGGGAGATGGCGGTGGCTAGTGGCTCAGGTTTCATCGTGTCTGAAGACGGCCTGATCGTCACCAACGCTCACGTGGTGGCCAACAAGCACCGGGTCAAAGTGGAGCTGAAAACGGGGGACACGTTCGACGCCAAAATCATGGACGTAGACGAGAAAGCCGACATCGCTCTCATCAAGATCGACGCTCCGGTCAGTTCGAACTCGCTCACTGACACCAGATTATTATTATTATTATTATTATTATTATTATTATTATTTTTAATTCATGTTCCCGGTGTGCTGAGGAAAACCAACCATCCTTTCAAAACATGCAAAAGACCACAAACGATCCTCATGACCCGCCGACTTGGATCTGGTTCTGCTTTTCCTTTTTTGTCCTTCTCTGAAGCGAGAGCTGAGGAATGCTTCGCTTTGTGACCCGTGCCGCTCGGACCAGCACTCAGAACAGAAAAAGGTCCCGGGTGACCATCCGGGCGATGGCGAGATAGTTGCCGTGGGTGTTTTTTTGGTTTTTTTTGTAAAACTGTCCTGACGTTTGATTTATTTTGGCACGGCGCCCTCTTTCCTGAACACGAATGCACCCAAATCCCACTCGTTTAGCGGTTTTGTCTGTTTATTTTCTGTGTATTTCAGTACGTGTGTGTCTCGGTAATATTAAAGAGAAGGGTTTTAGATATGCATTTATTAGAGGACCCTGTAACAGAAGAGCCCTGTACTGGGATTCGAAGCCCCGATGTACGAATTAAAAACAAAGTACCGAAAGCTCTGTGCATCCGCTGATCCATTCGACAGAACGTGATCATCCCCGAACCCTACCAATTCGTACTTTATCATAAAGGATGACGTCGCAATGCGTTTTGCTGAAAGTCTGCTTTGGAAAACGTCCTTCCTAAGCTGAGCTGCAGCCTCTGAGCCGCCCTGGCAAACGCATTTCGATGCTTAGTCACTGCTGAGCTTTGAATAATTGATGGTGCGCAGCCGTCTCGAATTCGCTTCTGCTCCTCATTTATCCGCGGAGCAAACTTTTAAGGATGACTTTGCCCTTCCGAGCAGCTCACAGCGTTCTTGGCTCTCTTCTTCGCCCCCTACCCCCCTTCTGGGACTTTGGGCTCCTGAGTTCTTTTTTTTGAGCTCAAGCAAAAGAGCTGAAAAAACGACTGCTAATCTGGATGATAGTGACAAATACGTGCGCTTTCATTGTCCATAAGCTTGCCTTGCGTGTGCGTCAGGGTAAAGATCTCTTTCAAAAGAGAGAGTTTCATTTCAGAAGTAGACCTGGCCTTTCGGAAATTACCTCATGTGGTCACTCAAATGTTTTTCGACTCGCCCGTCCTGTGCTGCGACTGATTTCTTTTCCTTTCATATAAACTTCACGTTTGCATTTGGTCCTTCTCCAAACCTCCAAACCTCCACATGTTAAACCCCCCCCCCCCCACCCCCTCATTAACAATAGCCCTGGTTTATCGTGCTACAGTCTCTCTTTGCAGTCCCCGAACTCAGCGTCGGGCCCTGAATGAAACCTTATACAGATAGCATCCCAGTTTATCTGGTGGCACACCGAGCCGAGGGCATGCCGGAGCCTGTTTGGTCTGCGCTGTGTTTTTCATAGCCCCAGCACTCAGAATGGGTCTCGGCAGGTCCCCGCGTAGCGTGCCGAAAGCTGAGCGGGGGAAATAACCCTGGCATGAACGCAGCTTTGGCATCTGCGCTTACGAAAAAGCTGAACGGAAACAGCGGCACTCAGACGAAGTGGAAAAGGCTTGACGTATCGATCAGGGACGACAGGAACCCATTTTTCCAGCCAGGATGTCGTTGGGAGCGTTTTTTCGCTCTCCCCGTGATGCTTCTCTTTTTCTGAAAGAGTGCTTCAAATCAGGTTCGTAGTCGTGCCCACGCAATGTTCAAGGCAAGGCACGGGCTGATTTTGTATCTGAGTCTGAACATCTGGGGGGAAAAAAATCAGCAGCATGAACTTTGAGGGCGTATCTACGTGGAAGTAAACGGCAACCTTGAAGGGCTCCCAGTCCCCCTGCCTTTTTAATCTTACAGCTCATTCCAGCGTCAGTCTAAATAAATACATTAAAGAAAAGAAAAAAAAAACAACTCTGAGAACGCCCGTGCGTTTGGAGTGCTGAAAAAAATGCATCTGAATGAGACGAGTTAAGGATCAGCATCGCAGGAGCTGCAGGAACATGAGTAAAATTCCTGAGACTGACTCACAGCTGTGTTTTCCTCGCCCTCAGAAGACGGATCGTTCTCCACTGCTTAATCATACGGGGTACAGTCAACATCGGCTTCCAAAAAGCGCAAACCCAAGGCCTTCTTTACCGATCTGCGGTGGTCTTGCGTGTGGTGAAGGGACGGGAGGGCCGGAACTGCAATACGAACCCGGACCTGTTTTTGACATTTGATTTCTAAATAGCCACACAAACCATACATAAGCAACTCCACGTCCACACGTCCTTACTGTAGATCTCTTTCGAAATCCTAACCGTTATTCCTTTACATAACACTGGCTTTGCATTTCCTTCAGGGATCGACGTCACTACTTTAGGCATCGATTGGTGCAGACCCATAGTGAGCATGAGCAAAAGACCCACAAAAGACCAGTCATTTATCACAAAGCCTCTCTATTCTCTCTTGATTGCAGTTCCGGACGGTTTGGAAGCCCGTCAGTCACGCGTGCCCTGAATCGTGCATAGCGTCTGAATCTCCATTCAGAGCGTCCCACCACCTCGGACACCCCCACGACTCGTTCGTACAGAACAGCGCAGTGTCCGAGACGCACCCACACCCAGAAACGTGGCCATTTTGTCCCTCCCTAAGCGGTCACTGTTTGCACGTTATACACTCAGTCAGTTGATGAACACGGTTGCTGAGCTCAGATCAAACGGTGCTAGTTCAAATCAAAAGGTCTTTATAGGACAGCTTAGTGGTTTAGGCTCTGGCCTAACTTTGAAACCTGTGTCCCGTCCCCACTTAAGCGTCCGCCGGTCACTGCTGCCATGTTTGGATGCATGCAAATCCAGAGCAAAGGGTCCGCTCGAAGCTTGGCTTCACGTCCAGGCAGTAAAATATCCCGTCTGCTTATGTACCGTAGCTCGTCCGGAAAGGCATCGGAGCGCCGTGGCTGTCTGCTTCCCTCCTGAAATCTGGGTCAAGCACGAAGCCCTGGTGCACGTCCAGCCTTTGTGTGGTGTGGATTCTGTGTTTGTAAGCGTGTGCGCCGTGCGAGTGCAGACACTGAGGCCTTCTGTTCCTTCCCGAGGTTGGTTACGCTGGTTAGGTAAACAGACGCTCAGTAAACAGCAGCTCTGCTTTGCTTTTTCGCCCTCTCTCCGTCTGAAAAAAAAAACACCTTCGTGACGAGTACCTGACGCTCCCGAGTGGCTCACCTGTGGTGCTATTTATTACTCGGTGGGTACGAGAAGAACGAGCGTGTGGCCGGAATCGAATAATCGCCCAGTTTGAGCTTCTGTCCTGGGCAAAATGCTCTCGAGTCTCATCTTGTCCTTCACCGATAAACGGCCTTAGGAGTAATTATGCGTGACTGGAAGGATGAGAAGCGATTATGTGATCTGTTCTGTACTCTGAGTATCATGACTGGAATGTTTTTCTTTCCTTGAAATGACTCACGTGATTATCTGTTACTAATTCCCCCCCAACACACACACACACACACACACACACTCAGCAGATTCTGAGCAGTTCGGGTAACATATCGATGGGTTTTTAGCTCAGGTTTGGTATCATAATAACAGGGTCGGGAAGCTTTCATTGTCTCTATTGTTTGTTCTTGGAAAGATGTTTCAAACAGCTATGTTTACATTTAGATCTCATATTAAAAGTATTTCGAATGAATGGGACGAGCTGTGAGTGAAGAAGAAAAGAGAGGAGAAACGCTCAGAGACTTGGCAAAAACAGTCGGTCCTGTTCAGCCAGTGGTACACATGAAGCCCAAGTGAGAAAGTCTCGGGACAGACGGTTCCATCCAGGCTCCGTTCGGTCATTTTACAACTCCTCACCTCATTTACTGGTTTTTATTTTGGGGGGGGAGGCCGGCCGTAGCTCGACTTTGGCAGGTCACGGTGGTCTTGTGTCGCTTCCGTCTGGGATTCGTTTCCATTTCCTTGGACTAGTCGTTCATCACACTTTTGCCGCTGGATGTGCACTTTGGCAGCCCCTAAAGCGGCGCTGGCGTCTGCTTTGTGGATGTGGGAAGCTCACCGATACCTCTCCCGACTATCCTTGACGTGACGAAGGGGCGTCCAATTCGGCACGTTTACTCATTCCTCTCAGAGGTAGAAGATCAGAACGTTTGGTTGCACGACTCTACCTGGCGGTCTGGAACAGCCTCTTACTCTGGGTCCACGAGGTCGTGCTGCACGCTTTGAGGGATGAGAGCTGCTTGTTCTGTCGTGCCGGACAAAGAGGCTTAATAATCTTACCTGTAAATTGTCCGTGTTACAGATGAAGCTCCTTGTGCTGTTGCTGGGCAGCTCGGCTGACCTGAGACCCGGTGAGTTTGTGGTGGCCATCGGCAGTCCCTTCTCCCTCCAGAACACCGTGACGACGGGCATCGTCAGCACCACCCAGCGCGGCGGCAAGGAGCTCGGCCTGAGAAACTCCGACATGGACTACATCCAGACCGACGCCATCATCAACGTGAGCGGCTTTGTGACCTCCTTAAAGCTCGGGCCACGCGTTTGCGTTTCTCCACTCATGACTCGAGTATTATTTCCCTTTCATTCCTAGCATATTACTCAATACTAACATACTTCCTTCTTCTTCTTCAGTACGGAAATTCGGGAGGGCCGCTGGTCAACCTGGTAAGACTGCGTTCTGTTCCGAGCGAGGTATCGATCCTAAGACTTTTCCTAGGTTTTTCTGTAACGTCCGATTGTACGCGTAGGACGGAGAGGTCATTGGCATCAATACTCTGAAGGTGACTGCTGGGATCTCCTTCGCCATCCCCTCTGACAAGATCCGCCAGTTCCTCACCGAGTCTCATGACAGACAAGCAAGAGGTGAGACAGGATCAGGGTTTTAAATCCCAAACGTCCCGAAGCCTCTAAATGGGGATCTCTGGAGCTGTGTGGCGACAGGGCGAACCACCTTCCCACCCCGAAGATCTCATATAAAAAAGACTTGCAAGTGTATTTGTGTGTGTGTGTGTGTGTGTGCGTGTCTCACTGCGTTTTTTTTTTTTCCTCTCCAGGAAAAAACACCACGAAGAAGAAGTACATTGGTGTGAGGATGATGAGCCTCACCCCGACGTGAGTTCCTACCTCCACAATCTCACAGAACAGACGATTTCGAAATTCTGTTTATTTTGTTCTATTTATATGTTTTCGTAGCAGGTCGATCGCTCAGTTATTTTATTAGAGTCGAACGTCCTTACGTTGTTACTTCCCACTTACAATTGTAAGTTTGTTTATGTGTATTTTGTTATTGAATGTGTTGGGTGTATTTCTGTATGATCGTTTCAAATGTATGTTTTTATGATTTTTGACCATTTTTTTATTTAACCTTTTTGACAAGTGCCAACAGATTTCCTTTTTAAATTTTTTTTTAAAGGTTTTTCCTTTTTTATTCCCTACGTTTTTGGATTTAATCCGACTTGGAAATTCGACTTTTACAACCCACTACAGGGTTTTTTTTTAATGTATTTACTTATATTTTAATTATTATATTACTTATATATTATATATTTAATATATATTATTTTATATATAGATATATATTATGCTTTGGGGTTGAAAAAACGTTATCTAATTGAAAAAATCTAGTCCAGTTTTAGTCGGTTTCGCTTTTTGATTTGTTTTAATTTGTTTGAGTTGTATCACATTTTCAAAACTGAATTTCAGTCTTTTTTTTTCTTTTTTTGTTTCTTTTTGTTTTCAGATTTTGATTTTGCCGGATCGTGTTTAAAGCGTTATTATTCTATTATATTATTATATAATATCTATTATTATATTGTTCTTTTTTTTTGGTCTGTTAAAGTGTGTTTTACTTTATGTCTTTCGTTCTCTAGTCTTGCTAAAGAGTTAAAGGAAAGGGCTTCAGACTTCCCAGACGTGACCTCGGGGGCGTACGTTATCGAAGTCATTCCCAAAACTCCGGCAGAAGTGTAAGTAACAAATTAATTAAAAAATTCCTCTCGCTCCCACCGTGCCCCATAAACACCGAATCCCTGAACGAACATAATAAAGAAAGTGCTGCAGCTGCACATGGCCTCTCGCTCAGATTTATTCTCCACCTCCCGTGGTGTACTGCCCGTTTCCTCTCACCTTCCGAAAGAAAGGCCTTTCGGTGGGGTGGCTGCTCCAAAATTAGCCCTAGTTGTGGGACCAGTGGAGAGCTGGTGTCCTGTCCAGTTGTACCAGTTTGGGAGTCGCTGTGGATGCACGACTCGATTTCCTGACACAAACCACACGCATCTACAGAACAGATGGTGTCCTTCAGAAACGGCATCCCAAAAACACTCCAGCGTCCATCTGTCCAGCTGCAACTTCACGTTTAAACAGGAAGCTGCAGTCAGCCTGTCACACACACACACACACGCACACACACACGCACACACGCACGCTCAAGGAGATTTCCGTTCCAGTGTGCCGTTACAAAGAGCAAAGTCTGCACGGATTAACACCAGCTTTTACGTCTATTATTTCACCAAAGTAAGCCACGAAGCAAACGAACACAGCGCTGGCTCTGATCCTGCTATTGTACGAAACAGGAAGTGCTGATAGGACCTGCAACAACGTGTGTAACATCATAAATACCTTTATTATGTTCTGTCGCTTTTAAATAACTGGGTGTTAACTCGACCTCTACGGGGAGCAAACTTTAAGGCAAATGAGCCGTTAGTGAAAGGTGCCAAAACATTACGGTTTAAATGATAAATGTCTTTCTGTGAGCAGTATTAGTATTATTATTATTATTATTATTATTATTATTATTATTATTAAACATTGAATGCAGTCCAATGTGCTTTGTGGGACACAAATTAACATGTGGCCAAAAGTATTGAGACACAAACCAGGATAAAGCCAAAAGTATTGGGACACAAACCAACATGTGGCCAAAAGTATTAGGACACAAACCAACATGTGGCCAAAAGTATTAGGACACAAACCAACATGTGGCCAAAAGTATTGGGACACAAACCAACATGTGGCAAAAAGTATTAGGACACAAACCAACATGTGGCCAAAAGTATTGGGACACAAACCCACTCTGCCATATTTCACTACTGTAGTTCCTCTTAACGTTGCTATTAATGTCGCTGTTTGTTAGCCAGGGTGGCGTTGGGCTAGCTAATGCACCTCTTTTTGGTCACAGCGGGGGTCTGCAGGAGAGCGACGTCATCATCAGCATCAACGGGCAGCGGATCATCTCGGCCAGCGACGTCAGCACGGCCATCAAAAGGGACGACACGCTGCGGATGGTGGTGCGGCGAGGAAACGAGGACGTCATTCTCACCATCGCCCCTGAGGAGATCGACCCTTGACCCCTCCCTCCGAACTCCCGCTCCGTAAATGAGCTGGCTCTCGCGCTAAAACGGACAAACACAGACTTTTACGATGCGTGGAGCATTCGGTCTGGTAAATATTCTGTTTTAACTTTAGAGACTCTTATTCTGACGAGGCTTTGCTCTGAAACGTTCTCCTGCCACACCGCATTCTGTACCCGTTTCGTTTTTCCCCTCACGTCGTTAAAGACGCCCCCAAGGTAAAGGCGCGGTAACCTTAGTGCCAAACTCCTCTCCGATTGGCTGACTCTGACTATTCTGGACTGTAGATGAACCCAACGGTCGAATCTCCTGAGACAGCCATGACGATGGAGTCGTCACCTCATATATGCCGTCAAATGAAAGAATTTAAAGTGTAAATAGAAACGAATAGCAGGGAGAAATAAAAAGTACGTGGTGTCCTCTGGAGCTAAAGAACTACTGTTCCCATGATGCTCCGAGAAGCACGATTGAGAGTTCCCATCTGTTACTTTTACTAACTAGCTGTTACTGATAAACAGATAAACTCCCAAACCTCGGAAACCGTGTCCCGCTTGAGCTCTGTTCCCACGGTTACAGTGACGTCTCTCCGATCGGAGGGTTAGCTGGGGGATTGTGGGTAATGTAGTTCTGCAAAACGACAAGGCGATTTTTACGACGTTTTGTCCGGAATCAAATTCGTACGTACCAGTTCTTATTGCTTAGTGGTTTATGGCATATATCGGGGCCCTTCGATGGCTTCTTATCTGCGCTTTCGTCTTTGTTTGTACATCGGCACCACGGACAGCTGAACCAGTTCCTTGGTTACCGTTTCCTCGTGCGTTTTTGCATTTCTTTTTTTTTTTTTTCCAAACTTTACCCTTCAGATCAAAGTCAAATCGATTGAAATTCACGGATTAACACGCGACCGTTTTGCGTTCGGGGAGCCGTCGGGGTGACCCAGAAAGGCACAGTTACTAGCACATCATAGTATGAATATGGATTTAAGGCCGGGTTTTGCATCGATGCAGAGTCAGTTCTGGATTCGAGCTCATGAAAATTGCACTGAAGAACTCGGTCCATCTCTCCTGACAGGAAAAAAATATTCCAATAAAATGATTCTGAGTCGCTGGACTTGTGTGTTCTTATGCTCGTTATGAAAGCTGTGGGCTTTGGCGAAGAATGAATTGGGAGAGGCAGAGAGCATGGGTTCAAATCCCAGCCTGCCGGGAGGCTTTTCATTTCGCACGAACTTTCTGCGTTGATAACTTTTGAACCGTAAGGGATACTGCCAATTTGACTGCACCAATCGATTTCGGAGACAATTCTGATCTTCGGCGATATCCCACATGACCTCCTTCCCTTGATGCAACATGACGGCTTTGTTTAGGACTAAAACGTAGGCCGCCTCGCCCATGGCCTTTTGGGGGCGTTCTGAAATAAAGGGGTGTCAGGCTGTGACTTTTGACTCACCCTGTATAAATATTACTGGTGTTTATGTTCTGTGTTTGTCTCTCGCATTCGTACCTTTCTTCCCATGATGCTTTGTTGGCTGCCGTCCAAACCCAAAAGCCCCACAGCACCACGGCCTTGCTTGACAGTTGGTGGTCTTTTACTGCCGAAACGTCTTCAGCAAAACAGAAAATAGTCATATTGTACACACACACACACACACACACACACACACACACACACACACACACACACACACACACGCACCTCTTTTCAGGCACTATGTATTTCCATCAGGAAAGGCAAATCGAATTGCTCTTGTATACGTATTTAAAGGCGTGGCTGCCCAATGCTGTGTTCTGATTGGTCAGAAAACTTCGGAGCACAGTTCTGACCAGACAGACTGGTCTAATTATTTTGGAACTCCATTCTGAAAAAAAATATGACTGAAAAAATATCAAAAAAAAAAAAAAAGGACCGTCAAATTTGATTGACTGAAAAACAGAGCTCACCGATTGGTCAAAAAAAATTTTGGTCCGGACTGGATTCTCATTGGTTGGAATTTCCCGGTGGTCCAATCTAACCGGCTGACAGACGAAGCGTTCGGATTGGACGAAATGTTTCAAACGGGCAGTCCTGACTGGCTGAAAGACGGAGCGCTCCGACTGGTCCAATTTCTTTTGCAGCTCCGCCCGGACTGGCTGAAAGACGGAGGCCTCTGATTGGTTGCCTTTTTCGAAGCGCCGCTCTGATTTGTAGGCGCTTCTGATTGGACAGAGGCGAGAAACCGGCAGGAGAAAAAACCCAGACAAACGGCACGCATCTGATCCTAACACACGTCCAGCTGTGCATGACGTCACCCATCAGGCCTCGGCTCACCTCACAGGGTGTAGATCATCTGAACATTTGGGGGTCGTTTGAAGGACCGTTTAGAGAAAATCATACGTTTTCTGGAAAACATCTCGAACGGAGATGCTTCATTTGTCCAGATTCATATGGACCACGATGGGCCACGCCCAAAACGGGTCGACCTTCAGCGTCACCAACATTCGGCCCTTGACTATGTGATCGGATTCAAACCAGAAAGTACAGAAGCTCAGCGGGGACACTTTGGTTCCAACGCTTTATTTTTTCATTCGGTTTAACGTAAACCGTTAGGAAATGTTAACGCCACGACAGAGCGAGTTCAAATATTAAAAAATACAGACCTCAGATTAAAACAGAGAGTCTTAGTTTCTCCCCTAAAACACGCGACGCTCGGTTTGGGACGGGTCGGCTCAGTCAGGCGAGTTACGATCGAGGATATTTGTACTGATTTGTAGTTTATATGAACAATAAGCGTATAATTAGCATCATTATTATTATTAATAATATTATTATTAATAGGATTTCTGCGTGTTTACGTTCTCACACTGACCCTACACTCACAGCCGAATGACCTGAAGGTTTAGTAATCCTTTTTTTTTTTCTTGCTTGCCCCCAATGGACCGTAAATATTATTTATGGAAAAAAGATTTATATAGCAAAGTGTGAACACCTTTACTGAACGTCCACCTGGGGGCGCCAGTGCGCATTGTGTTTTGTTCTATAATGGACAATAAGGGCCACGGGAGCAAACACGTTCCAGTTCCAGTTCCAGTTCCTCCTAAGGGTGGGGGGTTGGGGGACCAGGGGGCAGGGAACGTTCCCTGGAAGGGTTCGAGCCCCGAAAAAGCGGTGTTGGTTTTTTTGGGGGATTTTTTTTTGCTAATACGAACCGTGAACAGAAGCGGATCCCAGCTTAGTTAATACAGTTCCAAACTATGTTACTTGGGGGCGTCTCTCGGGTCGAACCGAAGGTCAGCGGTCACACCAAACCGTTAGTGAGGTCACTGAGCGAGTCTTTAGGAGCGTTATTGCTGGCCGGATGAGTGTGTGAGGATCTGCTGGAGTGTGAGCTCCAGGCGCTGCTGGAGAGCGTCCAGGCGCGTGTCCATGTGCTCCTTCAGCCTCCTCTCGACCTCCTCCATACGCTTCTCCACCACCTTCTCCACAGCTTTCTCCAGACCGCTGCAGCCCCCGAGCTCGTCCCTGCCCGGGCACAGCACCAGAGTCCACATTTTACTGACTTACATCCCTTTTATTACCTTTTATCTAAGACCAAGCTGAAGCTCAACACGGCCAATCAGAAGGCTGTGAGCTCAAATCCCGCCCTCCGCTGGACCTTTTTGTGCCTTGAGTGAGACCATCAGCTGCAGGCTGCCCGTAAAACGTGACACTAAGCTCCAGCTGCAGAGAAACATCTGAAGGACTCTCACCGTTCGCCGTTCTTCTTCTCCGCCGACTTTAACGAGCCCAGGCGAAGCTGGGTCACCTGACCACACACGCTCTGCAGCATGGGAAGACACTCGGGGCCGATCGGGCTCCGGTTCCCCGTCTCGACACCTCCCATGGCAAGCCCAAAAGGTGCCTGGGCTCCATCAGGGCCAGCTTGGGGTGGGGTCGGGGTAGATCCTCTGCTTAGGCATGCTAACGCTCCACCGCCCATGAGCAGTGGCAGGAACCCACCCAGAACGTCGGATTTATTCTACAGAGGACAGCAAGAGGATCGTAGGCTAATCGTGAAAAATCGGAAATTCTTGAATCTAATACAATACATTCAAATAAAAACGTTTTTTATATATATATAGATTTACTCAGTTACTGTAGTAAGAATTAAATTATAAACTGTAGCCTTTGAAACGCTTATAATCGTAATGATTTCCTTCTCAGGCGTAAAACTACAACTTGCAATACCAATGTTTACCATCAGATGTCGCCACATTGACGACCGTCCTGCCATCTGGTGGAGGAACTTGGAATTGCACGATACGGTACCATTTATATTGGATCGTCCACGCGATCATAAACAGCCGTGCGATTAAACTATTTCTCACAAACCTTTTGCTGAAACTGCACCATTTCCATAAGGTTCTGCGCCCCCGGCGAGAGGGTGGTGCCCATCTCCTGCATCATGGTCCTGACACGCTCAAGGTCGATGCCAGGGCTCAGGGGCAGGCGGGGCTGCCCAGTTTGAAGAAACCTCAGCCCTACGGCAACCTGGGCGATTCCCACAGTCGAGCGTCCGCCGAGAGACAGCAGCTGTGTGGCGACAAAAGGTTGCTCAGTGGAACTCCTCAGTAGAAAAAAAAAATTTAGTAACTTCAACATCTCGTGACTAAATTAAAGCTTTTAAAGGTGCTTCACCTTCACTTCACAGGATTCGACTGGACTTTCCAGCGTCAGGTGGGTCTTGTAGAAGCATTTTTTGTCCTCCGGGCTGGAATCAGAGACGAGAAACGATGATTTGAGAAACAAAACGGCAGAGATTAAGCCGTTTTGGAAGAGAAAACAGACAAAGCATCTCAGAATAAACTCGGTTTGATTTAAGCAAATCAAAGCGAATCCCAACATCCACTACGAGAACAGCCTGTTCCCTCACTGTGTAACATAGCCAGCCCCTTAACCTATGCTTTGCTCTGCTCAAAATCTGACCAGTCAGGGGTCGGAATCTGGTTTTGAATTTTAGGAGCATATCTGACCCGTTTTGCCGCCGCCACCGTCGATCCTCCTCGCCGCGACTGGTTCCGCAGTAATCCCCGGAGAGCGAGTAGATCTCCACGGTGCGCGCCTCGCTCACGACCTCCACGCTGGCGATGGCGGCGCCCGAATCGGGCCGACACAGCAGGGTGACGACACAGGGCGATCCTTCCTCCGCTCGCTCCAAACACGCAGGTTCACACCTACAACGAGCGTCAGTACCGAACATCAACCGCGTTCTCTTTGTACCGTGTGACGCACCTGCGTTTTCTCACCACCAGAGGGCGCATTTCCCCGTCCCACAACGAAAAGAGGATGCATTTTGGTCTAGACTTGGAGCAGAGGTGCATGTGCGTGACGCCCTCGTGCTCCTAGGGTCCTAAAGTTGGTGACCCGAGAACAAGATGTCACTCGTAATGAACGGACTTACCGAGCTGAGGAATCCGGTTCCTTTTCCTCTTCCTCTTCCTCCAGGTCTGCCCGTGTTGTGATCACAAGCTCGTGCAACTGCGTGTTAGAGATACAAACCCAGGACGCGCGTGCTGACACGAGCGCATCTTTGCTCGTGTTCATGCTGATGTTTAAACGATGTTACCACACGTTAAACTCACACGGTCTGACACGGAGGCGCGTTCACGTGCAGCAGCCCAGATCACAATGGACAAGGAGCGGACATTCCTGTGTAGGAGGTCCAGCCCGCTTCACTTCTCAAAACCAGCCCATTTTTGTACGCCGTCCAACCCTGACTGGTTGCTACGGTGACGGTGGAGAAGTAAATGTTATAGATTTAAGCTTTATTTATGACCAGCGCTTTACTTTTGAGCAAAAATCACGCATAGTAAACAACCCACGCTACAGAGTCACAACGCGCATGCGCCGACCAACGGCAGGATTCCATGTGATCGCGTGTGTAAAATTCTGGAAAAGATAATGAGAAAGCAAATGGATGACTTTCTTTGTTTTCTCCATTAATATTTTTTTTTGCCAAATCCATGTTATTGAGAGAGTGCCAGGAACAG
>JAUZST010025858.1:0-30738 GCA_034779995.1 Parotocinclus haroldoi | reverse complement strand
CGATGTATTTGTGTTTGGTAAGTGCACTGTTATTTTCGTGTGTTGTTTATGGGTTAATAAAGACAGCAAAATACATAGTGTACAGTTCTTACTATAGTATTCTCTTATTCATTTTAGCCCTGGTTTATATTTTCTTATTGTTTATTTGACCTGTTACGCCCGTATGTCATTTGAGTAAAAGTGTCATTACTGTCACTGGTTCCATGATGGGAAAAGTTTGGGCTTGTACACGACATATTTCTCTACTTATAAAAATGTAGCTCCACAAAAGAACAGAAATAACAGAAACCACGTGAACTAATGGTACCTAATCACACTTTTTGAGCACATCCTATTTACCAAATCTGAAGGAGAACTGTTTAAGATTAAGAGTATCCTTAAGTAAACCTTCCTAACAAATGTAAACAACTTTATGGTGGTAAATATCACCAGCCAAAATCGGATATTTCTAAACTAAGTGGCATTGGGTTCTGTAAAAGTTACACAAGTGTAACTTATAACTGTATATTATTATTATTATTGTTGTTATTTTTGTTATTATAAACCGGCAAAGCAAAACAAGATTTTGGATTCAGCTCTTTCTCCGGATCGCATAACATGAACTAGGGGTGGACGATATGACCCTAAAATAATATCATGATACTTTAGGGTACTTTTGTGATAACGATATATTTCAACAACATCCGATTGCAACAAAATATATTTTATACTTTAAAATACCTCACCTCGCAGCGTTTAACTGTCCTCGTGCTTAACTATGTGCTTCTGCTTCAGGTGGTGAAACAGATTAGATTTGTATATCTGATATTTTGTACCAAATCCACCTCCACGTTACCGAAGTCGGTACCTTTTTTGGTACAATCTCCACCTCCGCACAACTCCTTTTCTGCCAGATCTGCTGCTCTGCTTTTGATTTACGTAATGGAAGTACACCATGTTCTGTTTAAATCCATTACGTAAAGACGTCGGAATATCACTATATGGATGTTTTAAATCGTCTAAAAAATTCCACCGGTATTATCGCAAACGATATGATGTGGCACACCCCTAATATGAACTGTACATACTGTGAAATTGTGACCCGGATGTTGTTTGAGCAGTGTTTCATATACAGTACTCGGCACCATGAGGTACTGTTGTTGACTTAGTAGCCAAACTACTGTAAAGTTTCCCCTGCACCAACTTATTTAATGTCAATGAACCGACATGAATGATGAGATCTGTTGTCATACACAGATCCTTCTGCAGCTGCTTCAGCATTGTTTGCCTCGCATCCTATACGTTCACATGTACAGACTTTTTTGTTATTCCGCTAATAATGCAGTATAACAGCTGTGCTTCGTTTTTGTGTAGTATTAGGTAGGAGATCATGTGCAATTCTATAATTTCTATAAAAGACATTTTATATAAAACATATAACATATACATATTTGGAATTTGCTCCTGGTCTTGGTACCAAACCCTACAGTCACCCTCTATTAGCTAACTATATACGAGTAATTTGTTAGGTTTTCGTCGCTCTTGATAAGTTGATTGATTGATTGATATTAATTGACAATAACTGAATAATTATTATCTCATAGACTGATGTTGAACTTGGCCTGATCTGTTCATAGTGTGAAGACTGTCTCGTGATTTCTGATGACTGAATGGGGACGTATTAAGCATAGAGTAACCAGTTTTACGTGACTCACATCCTGGGTTCAAACATCAATTCATAGGTGTAGCGGATATTTGTGACAGTCCTCTCTGCAATTATTGGCACTCCTAGTAAAAACGGTGAATTGGCTTCATCTCACTTTGTGTTACGAGGAAAAATTGAGAGTACTGAACTTAGCCAGAAACAAATAAATAATTATTTTGAGCAAAACCATGTGTGCTAACAGTATTGACAACTTTTTTGCACAACCTTTTTTTGCCAATAAAGCAGCACTTAGTCTTCTATAACATCCTATATGGTTGGAGAATACAGAGAAGGAAGTTTGAGACCATCCTCTTTACGGACTCGCAGTCATTCATCGTTCTAGGTCCAGCATTAACTATTTTTCAGTTGATTTGGACATATTTATTGGGTTGTTATCAACTTTGAAGATCCAGTAATGATCACCTCTATGTGGATTGTTTTCTCTGGCCTGTCATATGTTTTTTTTCTAATTATTTTAAATCATTTTTTAAGATAATGGTGGCTCTAGCAGTTACTAGGTGAAGTACAAAACATTGGAAGGCTCAGTTTACTTTTCCCATCAATGAGTTTATCTATATGGATAAGTAGTGTGTAAAGACAAGAGAGAGACCAAAAAGCTTGTATGAAGCACAGTAGATGTTTCTAACCACACTGTTGGCTGAATAGTTTTGGTTGGCACTTTTTTACTCAGTTGTATGGTACTTAATGGTAAACAAGTTGTTAAGAGTATTTACTGTTTTTCCATTTCTGGAAATGTAATTGCTTAAAAAAGAGGAATGACTTGGTATGGTCAAATTGACATAAATCACACTGAAGAGATTTTCTGAAGTACTTATCGCATCCTGGACATGGCTGCTTGTGGAATTTTGGTCTGAATCATTGTTGGTCTATTTTTAGACCTCCCTGTAGATGGAAAATTGTTTTTTATGGTTTTAATGGTATTTCCTGTTTCCCCCATGTTCAGTGAAGCAAAGCTGTTTGTCTTGTATTAGGATGTTAAAGGGGCTGTGGCTTTACCGAACGTAAATGATTAAAAATCGATTGGGTTTTGTTGTATTGATTATTCATGCTAAACTCTGTTGTAGTGAGGAAGGCTTGCTTTTCTTGGAAATTATAGTGTAGAGTAAAGTGAGCTTTTAGTGTAGAGTGTAATTTAGTGTGGGCCTTCTATTTCTAAAATAAAAGTTGTGTAAAAGAAGCAATTATCTGCCACATGTTAAAGTTACTGTGCAATCTCTCAAAAAATCCTTGTCATCCATTTTAGGTTGGATCATGATTCGCAGTATAATCAGAATTATTTTTCATTTATTAATTTGCAACAGAGCACACCACACCCGAATGTTTTACACAAATATAGCTCAGCAAGCGAACAAAAATTACAGGTTCCACTTGGGCCAGTGAAACTTTTTTTTAAACAAATTATAATAGTGCACCTGCCAAACAAATGTAAAAAGCTTCAAAGGGAAATATCACTACCGTGTTATAAATAAATCACTTTCGATAAGTTCTAAAAGAGGGATTGCATTTTTAGAATGTATTTACTATGATTTATTGAATTCCCTTGAAATACTTTACTCATTATGATTTATCAGACAATGTAGGTGTTTTTTTTTGTTAACTTGGCTCATCTGCATATTAATTGAATGTTGGTGCTTGTGTTCTGTGAAATCACATATCGATGCACTGAAAAGGAAAATCAAATGCATGATCAAAGTATTTGTTGAGAGTCCAAAGGCATGTGTATGGTGTTTATATATTGTCTTTACAATTATTTGCAGACTGGAACATTAAGGCGAACAAGTAGAAAAGCAAATAAGAGCACTTTCGCAAATACCTTTCTGTCCACGTATGTTGGATGCACCCTACTTTAAAACTAGTTAAACACCATACTTGTGGCTTTGCACCAACAGCTTAACACAAGGGGTTTTAACTAGCAGAGGGTGTGATTAAGGAACTGGGGACAGTTGGAAAAGCAAGTCTTGATAATATTTTTAAAAAAAAAGCGGAATCACTTCATGATCTCCGGAGACATTAGACATTAGGTGATCTGCAATCTGTATCCAGAATGTACAGTTCAGTTATTTTATCTGGATGAAGTTGCATTACCCGCCATCACATAGATATTTTATCTCCTCAGTGGCCAAGTCCACTAGTCTGGATTCAAGGCTGACAAGGTAAAGATGAGCCTGCACGGCGCAAGTGTGAGCTGTGAGCGTTCAAGAGATCGGCGCCGCTCCAGTGACCGTTCACGAGACTCCTCTCACGAGCGAAGCGAAGGCCAGCTCACCCCCTGTATCCGCAATGTTACCTCACCTACACGGCAACACACTAGTGGTGAGACCCTATCACATACTGTGATCCACAGCTTGTGTTGTCATGTCAATTTTGCTAACAGTGCAATTGGTCTTGTTGTGGAATTGCAGATCGGGAGGGGGGCTCGTCACGGTCCAGCAGCCCCAGGCCTCAAAGGGTCTCTCCCAGCGGCCTCAGCAGTCGCAACAGTAGCCTGTCCAGCTCAGAGGGCACCTTCAAGAGCATTGGCGCAGGAGAGATGGTGTTCATTTACGAAAACTCTAAAGAGGGTGCCCGCAGCATCCGCACCACAGAGAGGGTCACACTCATCGTGGACAACACACGTTTTGTGGTGGACCCTTCCATCTTTACTGCACAACCTAACACCATGCTGGGCAGGTCGGGCAGAGATTTCTTGTGCATTTCGTTTTTGCCTACTGTGTTACAACTGTTTGACTTAATGCTACCAAATCTGGGTTCTCGTTTGTCTTGTAGAATGTTTGGTTCAGGGCGAGAACACAATTTCACACGCCCGAATGAGAAAGGCGAGTACGAGGTAGCAGAAGGCATCAGTTCCACCGTGTTCAGGGCAATTCTGGTGAGTTTGCACTCACATCACATACTTTACAGGACCTCCCGGTAGTAGAACTACAATCGATTCCGGGACCACATCGGGACGTGATGGTTATGGTCCTAATAACCGGCTGGTCCGATTAATCGAACTAGACGGGACGTGCTATAATTTATATAACATATTAAATGTTTATTAAACCTTTATTGTGTGATTTACACGTATAGCAAACGTACAAACAAGAACTACTTTGTTCATTGAAAAATAAATTTGCAAACAAGTTTTTCTAAACAATATACAACACAATGTATAGATACTCAGCATGTGAAGCTTAATACTGTAAAAAAAAAAGTTCTTACTAAATTTCAGTCAACATTTAAAGAACTTATCCAGTGGGATCTGACGCCTTTTGCTGTGGCTAAGTGGCGACTTGTGGCTTGTTTTTTTGTAGTAAATGGAAATGTCAGGCAAAGACCTGTAGGCGGCAGTAGAGGGCTGTGGGGAAATCCGGGAGTTTTCGGGTAATAATACCAGAGACGAAGAGTTTATTCACGGATATTACATACTGTGCACGTTCTTTGGTCCGATTAAGTCCAAATAAGCGGAATAATATTACACGTATATAATAGGATTTGTTTCTGTACTTCAGGATCTGGTCCGAATAAGCAGCTGGTCCTATTAACCGGTGGTCCAATTAAGCGAATTCCACTGTAGTAAAGGTTTGCAAAGTTCAATCGATGAGGGCAAGGTTCAAAAACTTAGATGTGTTCCAGTTCAAACACAGTGGAATTAGAAATTCCGAAGAGTAGTCAGAGATAAAACAGGAAGCAATACGGCTAGTGTTTGGTGACTCACGTGTCTAATTTCCCTACAGAGAAACTCCAGTTGTAAAAGAGAAGTCTCTAATAAAGTGGCCACTCAGTGTACGTTTATGCAGTATTTACCATTTAAAGGTTGAGTGAATTAATGAGCATGATTCTTGTTTATTCACTCTGTCTACGTGTTATACTCTAGTGCTATAAAAAGTCACATTTAGAGTACATATTTCTTACTAAACTAATTACTCTCTATTTTTTCTCTTTTCCTTTCTTTGTGTACATCCCTCTCTGCCCTGACTTTCTCTCATACTCTCTATAGGTGTATCTGGAGCGCTTGCTGACATATGCAGAGCTAGACATGTGTCCTGCAAGCTGGAAGCGCATGGTGCTTGGAGCCGTCCTGCTAGCTTCAAAAGTGTGGGATGACCAGGCCGTGTGGAATGTGGACTACTGTCACATTCTCAAGCATGTTACAATACAGGACATGTGAGTGTGTGAATCACTTGAGAATCTAGTTTCATAAGAATTCAGACAGGTTTTTTAATCATTTCATACTTTCTCCACATTGAAAATGTCCATATTTCTGGTCAGGGTCACAGCAGGGTCTAAAGTCCTGTGGTAAGAATGCTAAATAATAAAGTAATCAGTCCCACTACTTTTGACCATATAGTGTATTAGTGATATATCTGCTGTTATGAATATGACTTTGTACCCATGTATGTTTTCAATGTTTGTAATTCAATTGAAGTACTTTTTAGATCACAACAGCGGTAAAGACTGTTAAGTGTATTGCTCCCAGCCATTCATTCTTAAATGTAATGTGTCCATCATTTCGCTGGAGTAACCTAGATAAGCTGTAGCTTAAATTATTGTCTTTATATTTCTCAATTTGTTTGCTCTTCTTTGTGATATTGAGCTTGAGAGTTTCTACAGCCACCAGTGAGATGTTTGTTATTCATTAATCAGTGTATGTTTGTGCCTATGCAGGAACGATTTGGAACGAGAGTTCCTAGAGCTACTGCAGTTTAACATCAACGTCCCATCCAGCATTTATGCCAAGTATTACTTTGACTTGCGCTTGCTCGCAGAAGCCAACAACCTCACCATTCCAGCTGTAGCACTCAGCAGGGACCGAGCACTTAGACTGGAGGTGGGTGTGTCAGGTGTGGGCTTGCAGAGCCAGATGTAAAATCAAAGTAATTTAGTTTACTAAATTACTAAATTAAATTAAAATTACAGTTTTAAATGTACTAAATTAAATTAAAATGTACTTAATTATTGGTCAGTGCAAAATTTAAAGCCAACCCATTGTTGAAAACATGGCAGTACTACTGTAGCATGTCAGGTTAGTACACTACCAAATGGATGGCATTGTTTGATACTGTTTGGAGTGTGCTCTTGGCACAGAGGTGCTTTTTGACCTATAAACATTCAGTCACTGCCACTGCTAGCAGTGTTAGAACTACACATTTCCACACTGTGGCACACTGTGCAGGTGGTGAAAGTGAATAATGGTGACTATGTATGGTCTCTACTGTAGACAGTCAAGATACATGTGCTGCTGAAAGAATTGGAAAACAGGATTTGAAAGGTCCAAGCTTCCCTGTAACATAGGGATGATTCTGGTCAGTATTACATGACTACCAAAGAGTACTGAGATTGGAAGTAAACTGTAAACTGTATGATGTATATGGTTGTATGAGTATAACCACATAGAATGTATGAACACCAGTGGCGTCAGGACACTAAGCACTGGACTTAACTGGTGTCAAGGAATTATGAGCTTGGTATTATGTTGCCAGTTAACCAAAATGCAACTCCTTAACCAAAAGACTTGTCTTTGCCAAAGCTGGGTATTGAACCAGAGAGGCCCATCACTGAGAGGCAGTCCTCACCAAGAGTGCCCCCACATTCCAGGTCCCACATGTTTTATGCACAAATTTTAATAAAGACATTTACAGAAGTACAATAATGCATTAAATATATTGTTGAATTTACTGTTACTGGCCTCGTTCACTTTCTGTTTATTACTGTATTAACTTAAGGGGATGGATAAATTATGATAATACTGGACCCAGTATCTCAGCGTGTGCCAGTACCCATATGCATACTGACCATCTCACAGTAACAGAGTTACCTCGAGCAAGTTTTGTATACATAACAAATATGATGTTTTCAGATTGTCTATGTCTGCTTCTTTTGTGTAACATCAGATGTGATAAAGGCAAAAATTGGCTGCTGGATCAGTTGGAAAAGGTGTCAAATCTGATATTGTATTAAGCCAGCATTTTAGTTCAGTATCAGTTCCGTACAGAGCGTTGGACAAGTAAAAATATGCATGGCTTTTTCAAAAGCTGTGAAACATTAAAAATGATTTTTATAAACTTTCCTGAGTGTCAAGGACAATTGGAGCTCAAAAATCAAACACTAGCAGTTGGAGCCATTACATTGCTTGTAATATGGATTATATTCCTTTAAATGATAAAACTTGCATAAGAATGCAAACTTTCGAGAGACAAATTGTCCTTGAGGTATGCACTATCGTTATCAAATTGTTTCCGGCTCTACAATAAATGTTGTGTATGGGGGCACACAAGGCTTGAAAGCTCTGCCATTTTGTTATCTAGTGGGAAAAGTTCTATACAAAATAAAATCTCTAATATTGAAATATCCCCTATTTTTGTGAGCAGTGTATTTGAAGAGGCTTTGGCTCTAGTACTGACCAATTTCCTTAATACGTACTGTGTAGTAAAATAAAGATGTGCTGTGCATTGTGTTGTGCACAACTTTTTGTATAGCTACTATTTTCCTGATGAAGACCAGCTATGATTTTCTTTTAAGAAAAAGATTTTCACATCTTCACCTTAGAACTCATAAGACTGCATATTGTGTATTTATTGCATATTGTTTTCAGGTTTGTGATGGTCTTTGTCACATGTAGCAGACATTATTACCAATTTTCCACGATACAAAACCCCAAACAAATATGTGAGCTTCATAACAACCTTTTATTTGATCATGATTTTCTATTTACAAGAAAACTACCGAAGCGAATTTGCCTGTTTTCCAACTTTTGTTCCCTCCACAGTAACAGGCATATTGTGGAACAGGTATCAGGGGTGCATTTCCTTACTTCAGGTTGTAGTCTCCTCAGTAATAGAAAGACCAGTTTGTGTGTGTGCATGTGTGTGTGTGCTCGCTCAGGTGTAGGTTTGTATGTTTCAATCAGTACAGCACTATGCAGTTTTCTCTTGCTGTGATGTTCATCAGTGTTTCTTCCTCTCCCTCCTGTCCAGGCAATGTCTCAGCTGTACAACGAGTATAAAAGCATCAGGAAAACATTGCACAGACGTTCAACCAGTGCCGACAACCTGAGTATGGCAAGCTGGGTCCCTGCTATTTTATCCTAACACTGCCAGAGCCAGGACCCTCGTATTCAAGAATCCTAAGCCTAAATCTGCAATACAGTAAACCAGTGCTGTACAGTGCAGAAGATCAAGCAACACTACCTAGGAAAAGCTGAAACAACATTCCTGATACACTGTAAGAACAAGTGCCACTTTTGCTCTTCAAAGGTGTGAAGACTTTGCTTTAACTCTGGACGGCCGGAGTCATTCGTGTGTTTAAGTATTTGTAACATACTAACATATTTATATGCATTCGCTTTAGTTATTTGTGGGCAAGTGGTGAAGGGAGTGTAGCAGGGTAATAGGTGATGCCAGAGTAACACTGGGAAAACGAAAGCTGTGTCTCAAATCACATACTGTCAGAATGGGAGGCTGGTTTGGACCGATGTACAGAGTGATACTGGTTCCATCACGTGAGAGCGCTAGAGGGGCCACCAGTCTTTAAGAAAGACCCAAGTAAGAAGGGCCTTTCATATTAATTATCATATACTGTACACTGTAACCTCATCTCACCTGCCTCTGTTTCATGGTTATTTCTGGTGAGAGCCGAGTTTGGTGACTTAACAAGGTAACAAAAATCTAGACAAAGGCAGTGACATTCATACCTGATGCTGACATAATTTACTGAGCAGCCCTCATGAGTGTACAATCACATTTGCAATGTATATAAACTGATTATAAAACTGACAATGATCATGATCCACAGGGAAAGTGAGCTGCCAGCTGAGGAGAGAATAAGGAAGGCAACCCTGTCAGTAGGATTAGTTGGCAGCTCAACAGGGCAGAATGTAATTGCTGGCATTTGTGATACCAAGAATGGCAAGGGTAGGGGCAGAAGCTGAGGTTGGTGACTTTTCGGAGGTAAAGTGCATGGTTTGCACTATATGGTATATTATAACCAAATGTAAAACCAGACATTGTATATAAAATCTCAGTGAATCTTATTTTATTAGACTTTTATTTAATTGCAGACAGTATGAATCTGAGATAGTGCATGTTTTACCTGGACAACTTCACTTAATTAGCTGTTATGCATTTATTCTTGCTTTCAGCCCTGCAACACATTCAAAAGAAACTTGGGATGGGGAAATTTAAAGCTAGCAATGGATTATAAACCTAAATAATGTGATTTCAAACAGGTGATTGTAATCATGATTTGGTACAAAGGAATCCAGGAAAGTCTTTGATGAGCAAAGAGAGGGACCGGATTTTCCAGTTTGTCATCAAGGGAGTGCAAAGAAAATATTGAAATCTTTAAACACAATCTGCCTCAAAGCAAGCTTGGAGGGAATTAGCATATTTCTTCCTCTACACTGTGTAATATTATGAAGTGATTAAAATGGAATAATGGAATAATTTCAGTGCGTAAAGGCCATATCCACTAATGAGAGAATTTTGTGAGCAGTGTATAACCACATGGGCAAGAGATTACTTTATCAAGCTCAGTCACTTTCACAAATGCCACTTAAAACATTACTGTGCAAAATAGAACCTCATGTTAACCATGCCCAGATGCAGAGTCGACTTCTCTGGGCTCAGAGGCACCTAGGATGGGCCATCACGCAGTAGAAATGCGTATTGTCGTCAGATGACTCAGTATTCCAGGTCTTTTTTCCCCAGGCAAAAGACAAAAATGACCCAAGACTATTATCAGTAACAAGTCCAAAAGCGAGGGTCTGTCATGGTATGAGACTGTCTCAGTCCTTTGGTCTTTACACATTTACACGTCTTGGCAGCATCTTTGCCAAAGCGTCTTTTAATTGTAGTGAAAGGAATGGCAAAATTATAAAGTGGTAAATGCTTTACAAACTTTTTGGTGGTATCTTGCAGGCCTGAAATGAGGTCTGCTGTTTAACAACTGAAATGTTAGTTAACCAAGTTAATCAGACTAATCATGAGATATCCCGGTTTTATACTGTCTGCAATAAAAGTCAAAGTAAATGTTAGAAACACTAGGTTTTTCTATTAAATATACACCCCATATGGTCCCAACTTTTCCAGATTTTGGTTGCATGTTACTGTTGCTATGAAAGAACCCATAAAAGAGGTGTGTGGAATCTCGAGTTCTGAGGTACAGGCGCTACCTCTGCACCACTGATCAACCCAAGTGACAACGAATAAGGGAACAAGAAAAACAAATGGAAAAAGGAAAGAAAAAACCCTCAGCAGCTGCAAACACAAGTGTTCATACACAAAATGGAAAACAAAACTCCCCTGAGTAGGTTCTCCACCAAATCCCCAAACTTAGATGAAAGCATTTTTGTATAATTTGTATACTATTTCTAGCTATTACTACAGTCCTTAGTTTTCTTTCCATTCATACGTTTCAATAATTCATTTGCAGATGCAGCTCGTGATGACTAAATGTATTGAACTTCCTAACCCACGTGACCTATGCTAGTCACATAGTTCTTAGACCTCCCAGAGAGCCTCTGCCGCCCTCTGGTGGTGCCTTTACGTGCTGACCAACTGTGCATACTGATTGTACTGTGGGCATACTCCATGTGTTCTAGATACTGTATTTGAGTATTTGGTTTACATCGTGCTTTCACAGCATTTTTATGGCAATATATGTATGTAAATTAGATCTAGTAAACTATTTATTTATTCTACACTGCTCACAAAAAAGGGGCGGGGTATATTTCAACATGAATATGAAAAAGATCCCACAAGAACGGCTGGACAATCTGATCCTGTCCATGACCCATCACTGTCAGTGTGTTTTGGCAATCTTGGGTGATCATACACCCTACTGAACAGTCAATATGGGGGCACTCTCATCTAGTTTAACATGCTTCTGTTCATCCCCAGAAATCTATCACTTACTACTCAATCACTTTAACAGAGATTTAATCTAATTTACATAATTGAACAACTTTCGTAGACTTTTTGTTTGCTTTTCTGATGGTCTTGTTTAATGAAATCAAATGGAATGTGTTTTTAAGCACTTCATTTCATTATGAAATAACCCTCCCCCCACACACACACATTTTGTAAACAGTGTATCGGGTAGTGATATGAGTGCAAAGTGTGTGATTTGAGACAGCTTTATCAGAAAGGTTTAAACAGACTGAACTGCCTGTTGAGATTGAACACCCTCGTCTGGATCAAAAACACTGCCTAAAGTTCGACACTTACTTGTCACTTCTTTTGATAAAATAATGAATCGAAACTTAAATAATATATTCCAAAAAGCACCCATGAACTCAGAAACATTCCTATTGGTTTGTCAATGTTGTTGTACTAATTGTTATTTGGGTAAACTTCCAACAGCAGTACAAACCCCATGCTTTCCCAAACATTTGGGAAAGTTCTGCATTAAGAAAGTTCAGAGAGTAGGACAGTCTAATTTCACTCCACAAATCTGACATGGTCCCAACAAAGAACAAAAATCAACGTTGCACAGCGTTAGTGCTGGCATACCGATGCTTGGTTCTCTGCTCTAACAAATCTTCTAATCATAGTGATCAACTGGTTACTTAAATCAGGTGCATGAGCAAGTATACAACAAAACCGAGTGAGGAAGTTGTGTACCCTTGATCTAAATCAAAATGACCATAACGTTTTGTCTTATTCTGACAATCCATTATATAAGTTACTAAGGTTATTATGATACATTCTCACATTCTCATGTTGCTACCATGACCATTGTGAGCTAGTTTATTAGTTTCCAGCTGACTAACAAACCACACACTGCGTATTACTTAGTGTAAGAGATACTACTAACACCTTTCATAGAGTACAACTTCGACAGTGTTTTAGTGTCAAGTTTGGCATGAAATAATGTCTGTATTTATTCATTTAAAGCACTTAATTGGTTCACTGAGCAGATTCTTTCAAATATAATTAATGTTGCGTGGCAGTGGGGGCCTAAAGATCTAGACCACTAGTTACAATACATTACAAATAATCTGCTAAACGATTTGAGTTAAAGCTATAATCTTGGAAATAAGAGGAGAATTTATTTGTATTTGGCATGTTCTCCTTTCTGCTGAGAGCGTGCACTCGAGCTGACATAAAATCTGATGATCCCATTTTAACCCATCATAAATATTTAATATTCCAAAGGGTATTTTGTGATGTTACTGAATACTTGGCTTTCTCTATCTTCAAGTGCTTCTATAAATGGGGTTTAGGTCAAATGACTGTGGAGGAAAGTCCATGACAGTCAGCACTTCTTGATCTTCTTTGGTCTACAAGTAGGTGCTGCAATATGAATTCTTCTCCCCAAATTGTATGCAGAAAGGTTATTAACCTTTATTAACTGTTATTAAATGAATGTGCTATTTTATATAAAGGATTTGATTGCTTGAAATATTGCTGTTCATAATTGTTAAATTGCTGTGTGTTTGGTATTTCGCGTACCTTTGGCATGAAGAGCTAGACCTCATCTATTCTTACTGAAATATGTTCATCCTAGAATGATACGGTGAGTGGAGTGGGAGGATTTGGACTTACAGCACAGTTTCTTACATCTTATTATTTCTTAAAATCTTTCAGTCTTTTAAGATAATGACTTCAAAAGCAGTATTTACTCTTACCATTGGTAATCCCTTTCTGCAATGGATGTTTTACCGTATAATCTGCCCTTAACATTTATTGTACACTGTTGTAGATTCAAATTGTATCCCAAAGAATAATTTTACAAAACAAATGTAATTATTTGTATTTATTTCTTTACTTTTTGTAATAAACTGAATGCAACAAAAAAGGTTCTGGTTCTTTTGACCAGAATTTCCAGTTCATGTGTTCTGTGTACAGATCTGAGCCGTTAAGGTCCTGTTTAAGGATCCAATAACAGCAGATACGATTTAAATCAAATTAAATTATGGAATCACTACACTTAACGGATTTTTACCACTCAACTTTTTTTAGTTAATAGCAAAAACACACACATACCGTGGGGAAAATAAGTATTTGATACACAATATGTGCTTTTTTATCGTAGGTACACTTCAACTGTGAGAGACAGAATCTGTAAATTCCAGAAAATCCCACTGTATGATAGAAAAACAGAACTTAATATTTGGTACAGAAACCTTTGTTTGCAGTTACATAGGTCAGATATTTCCTGTAGATCTTGTCCAAGTTAGCACACACTGCAGCACAGATTTTGGGCCACTCCTCCATACAGATCTTCTTCAGATCTTTCAGGCTTCAGAGCTGTCACTGGGCAACATTGAGTTTCAGCTCGCTCTAAAGATTTTCTATTAGGTTCAGGTCTGGAGGCTTACCAGGCCACTTCAGGACCCTGAAATGCTTCTAAGCCACTCCTTAGTTGCCCTGGTTGTGTGTTTCATGTCATTGTTGACCCAGTCATGACAAATCTTCAATGCTCTTACTGAGGGAAGGAGATTTTTGGCCAAAATCTTGCTATACATGACCCCATCCATCCTCCCTTCAATACGATGCAGTCGACCTCTCTCCCTCTCTCTCTCTCTTTGCAGAAAAACACAAAGTATGTGCCACGCCTGCGCAATTGTGCCTTGATTGTGCACACCTGTCCCGGATCAACGAGGACTATTTATAAGCTTCACCCGTGTTAATGCGGTGCAAAGCTTTCTTTTTACTTGTTATTTTTTGGACTTTGTTTTGTGTTTGACACAGGTGAGGTATTATATTCTATCGTTACTTCCAGCTTTTGTTCCTACCCCTCTGTTGTCTCATTATGTTTTGGTTCTGTTTTACATTCATAGTTATTTTGTTTTACTTATTTACTTATAATAAACGTGTATTGTCGTAACGTAATAAACGTCGTGTTTGCCTTCGCCTCCTGCACCATTCGGGACAAGCTGTTGCCTGTTGTTCTGTAGCCCATCCCAGTCTTGTGCAGGTCTACAATTTTGTCCCTGGTGTCCTTAAACAGCTCTTTGGTCTTGGGCATGGTGAAGAGGTTAGAGTGTGATTGATTGAATGATTATACAGATATCGAGTTCAAACAGGTGCATTTAATACAGGTAATGAGTGCAGAATAGGAAA
Organism: Parotocinclus haroldoi; assembly: GCA_034779995.1. Classification (NCBI taxonomy): domain Eukaryota; kingdom Metazoa; phylum Chordata; class Actinopteri; order Siluriformes; family Loricariidae; genus Parotocinclus; species Parotocinclus haroldoi. The sequence goes on along the minus strand of JAUZST010025858.1, from coordinate 15,987 downwards.
AATAACAGGTCTGTAAGAGGCAGAATTCTTGCTGGTTTCATGCCAATTAATTATTTAAAATAATTTTATAGATATAGATAGATATAGATATATTTTATAGATTCTTTCTATCACAGCTGAAGTGTAACTATGATAAAAAAAATGTCACATCTCTCCTTTTTTGTACTTATTATACCTATCATCACCCTTTGAACTGTACACATTTAAGAGCAGCACCCATTACGTGATTCAAGATGAGCACCAGCACCAGCATCATGTTGGTAAAGAAACTACTTGCTTCACCTCTATTTTCTAACAAAAGGCCCAAACCAGATAACAACTAATTTAATGGCACAGCAAATATACCATATAGCTTTATGTTTTAGCATTTGTAGCTTTACATCGCCTATTATTCACTCAATTTTCTTCTTGTGGATACGTGTGACCTTTGTAAAGCTTTTTTTCTCCAACTTTATCAACAACCTAGGTTGTTAGATTACGTGGGTTATAACAGTGTGTCATGGCTCCCCCTAGTGGTGCAGATGTTCAAAACAGCTCTTTTTTGTCAAATATAAATATTGTCATAGTAACATTTCTGCAGCAGCATTAATATGGAACTGTGATTTACCACTGATGGGATCTACGTTAGAAGTGTCTGATCTAAGGTATTAAAAAAATCACCTGTTGGAAACTGGAACCATGTTTTCTCTTCGCTTCCTACGTGGCGGCGTTTAGAAATGTACACACCTTCTTTGTTGTCTGTACAGGAGAATGCTGTGTAAATGCAACTCTAATTTAAAATGTTTGTCTAATTTGGGTGACTAGTGTGTTCACGCACAATAAGAATTACACACATTGTCTAAATCATATTACAAGTAGGTACATTTCCTACTAAACCTTTGCCTTTTGTAGGGGTGACTTGACCTTAGATCAATGTGTTCGTAGCATGTGGCCCCATGACTCATTGCTGTATCTTTTTGGTGCTGCATGTGAGTGATTAGGTATGTGAGCAATGACAGGTTTCTGACTTTAACAAGTCGGCTATAAGCTCTGAGGTAAGAATAGACCCTCAAACAACACAGTGCAGGCTATTGTTTCTCGTTACTGGACCCACTGCTGCAGATACAAAGGTAACAGAGAAAAACTGTATTAATGAAGTGAATGATATAAGTCAGAAAGGCAGATATATCACAAATGTGCATGAACGTGCTAACTGAACTCACGTTTGTTTAATCCTACATTTACAGGCACATATAAAACCCCTTCAGTTCAATGCAGTGTGCAGTTGTGGCTTGGAATTCAGCCTGCGAACGATCATGGCAAAACTGTTTGGAGAGGTTTTTGTCAGTCTAAACCAAAACGTCACATTTCTAGGTGAGTAATTTCTTTCTCTTGCCCTCATACTACTCATCATGCTAGTTGAAATTTCTTAAAAACAAGTCATCGGAGTCGCTCAGCAGGTAATCTGATCCAGTAATTTTGCAAGATGGTTTAAGATTATTTGTAGCCTGCGTTTATATTATACATGGGTTATATCAATTAAGATAACAGATCAGATATGAGATATGATGAAATATTCAGCCCAGTATCAGCAGTCAGATCAGTGAAATCCCACACAATACCTAGGTTAGATTTCTTGACTTTTTTCAGTCCTCATGTCTCTTGAAAATATTGTGCAGAAATGGAATCATTTCAGCAGTGTCTGTGTGTGCATATTTTCAGAGCTTGCAAAATACGTCACAAAATATGTCAGCTGCTGTAGTTAGTAGTTGCGTTCATGTTTAATGACCTGTATGATTACATTTTTACGACAATATGACAGCAGAGAATGTTTCATTTATTTTCACACAAGGAAATATTAGCAAATCAACATATATCCAGCCAGAGGATAAAAGGCTATAGGTAAAACCCCAACAGAAATCATTTTACAATTTGTGATTTTTTTTTTGTTAGTTGTTGTTTTTTTTCATCCAGTAAATACATCAAATAACTATCATGATTAAAACAATATTTTTTTAGGTCTATTTAACTTAAAAATTTAGAAGTACAGGTAGAAACAGGTTTCTAAATATAAATCTGTCTGTCACAAATCAACCAAATACTCAACCTTTATTTCAGTGCTCAGGGACATTTGGGAGCAGCAGTACCTCCCCCAGGACCTAGTGTGCCAAACTTAATTTCACGGTGAAAATGGAGATAGTGCAGTTGAAAAAGACAGTATAAATACAAAAACATTCAAGATTTAAACTAAAAATGCATGCATTCGGGGGAGGGGTGTAGAGAACATATCTATATCCCTTGTAAAACAGGTCTAAGGATGTCATTGCTATCCAACATGTCTGTCATTCCAAAAATAACATGTATAGCATGGAAGAATTAGAGCCCCATTTGGGAAAGTTTAATCATGACAGTAATTCTGCTGTGCCGCAATCAGAACCAAGGTCATGTTTAGAGAGTGAGCTTGGGTGTCTTTCAAGTGCCTCCTGAAGGATCGATGGTTACAGGCATTCAATGTTGGTTTTCAGACTTGCTACTTACTTACAGAGATTTCTGTAGATTTTTTAAATCTTTTGATGACATTATGGACAGCAGATGATGAAATCCATGAATTCCTTGCAATTGCACAATAAGAAACGTTGTTCTTAAACTGTTGGACTTTTTGCTCATGTAGTTGTTCACAAAGTGATGAACCTCACCTCATCCTTCCTTATGAATGACTGAGCCTTCCGGGGATGCTCCCTTTATACCCAATCATGACACTCAACCAGTGGAATGTTCCAAACAGGTCTTTTTTTCTAAGAATTCCTCCAATTTCCAATTGTTCCTATAACAACTCTTTTGGAACATGTTGCAGGCATAAAATTCAAAATGCAAAACAATCGAGTTAATCCATTTAAACATTAAACATCTTGTCTTTGTAGTGTATTCAACTGAATATGGGTTGAAAAGAATTCAAAAATCATTGTATTCTGTATTTATTTATGTTTTACACAATATCCTAACTTAATTGGAATAGGGGTTATACAGGTCTTTGGACTCCACACAGAAAGGACCACCCTTGGATTGAACCCAGGACCTTCAGTATATGTGTATGCTTTCCTTTATGTAGCTCAAAACAATTTCATGGTGGCCTATTACTGTGGTACCAAATAAAGTTATTTCCTTAACCTAAATATAATCAGTATGTTTTGTGTTAGAGGTAGATACTGAAACATCGATTTTAATACTAATGTAAACTGTGTAATGTAACTGCTTATAGAAAATCATTGTACATCTTAGTCAGCTTTTTGTCTTGCAAACAAAATCCATTTTTTTCAGCTTTACAGTAAAGTAATGGGAAATCAGACAAAAAATTGTGAGAATTTAAAAAATGGAAAACTACACTCACTGGCAACTATATTAGGTATACCTTGTTTCTATACCTGTTGTCCATGTTAACAGGTCCACTTAAAATAGCAATGCACTTTGTAGTTTTACAATGACAGACTGTGACTATAAAAATATCCAGCCACTAGCATCCTGTAAGAACTGATGAAGGATTACATGATGATTGACACAAACTGTGCAATAACAGATGAGCTGCTCTCTGACTTAACATCTACAAGGTGGAGAAAAATGGTAGATGTGTCTAATAGACTGGAGAATAAGTGTTTATAAACTCCAGAAGCACTATTGTGCCTGATACACTCCTAAAAGTCAAGTCAAGTAAAAGGTAATTAACAAAGTATGGCCAGAAACAGATGGACTAAAGTCTGTAATTGAGGAACAGTGTGTTTCTGTGTAGTATGTGGAATTGACAACGAGTGTAGAAACAAAAAGGTGTACCTAATAATAGGTGGTGGAGAAAGCAATGGCAAACTACTCCACTATCCTCCCGAAATACTTCATGGATCACAGAAATGTGTGGAGATCAATGATCCATCAAGTGACCGAGAGTCGGCCACGGCTGTACGGTTAATCCAATCCAATCCAATAATAAGTGACCTGTGAGTGTAGATTAAACAGGGTTGGAAAAGTAATCACCCTCTGATTTAAAACTCTGTATATCCCATAAAGTCAGTTCATAGAGTTGGCATTACAGAGTTGCTATTAGCTCTGGGTTCTAACTTAGCCACTTAGCCATTAGCATTCCTATCCTTAAGTCACTACATTGTTTTATTTTGGTGGTGTGTTGTCATGTGGCAAGGTGAACTAGATGCCCACCTTCAGCTGTCTGGCATAGAGACACAGGCTTTCCTCAAGAATTTGGGTGTACTCTTCATCATCCATTTCCATTTAATCCTGATCAAGCTTATGATGGATCAAGTTACATAATGAATGGTTTAGGTTAAAATGACCTACAAATAGCACACACACACACACACACCACAATTTTGTGCAAATGTCTGCTTGTTCTATATGACATTAATATAAACAACACTTAAGCAAATCCAATAGCAATACCAATAGCCGTATGATGGCCGTATGATTTCACTCATAATTTATCATTTTCACATGCATCACCTGACTAAAAAAGTGAGGAAGAACACTAAAATACTAAAAAAACTGTAACAAAGAAACCATGTCAATGGCTTTTTTTAACAAACATATGCAAGTACGGACAAAGCGGTTGACCTATTTTGGCATTAATGGAACCCTCAAATAATTTGATCTCTTTTTTCATTGTATAAAACAACAAAAACAATACATAGTTAGTAGGAATCATTATATTTACTAATCTCTGTTTTTCAGGTAAGCTGTGGTCTTCCGTCTTCCTCCTCCTCCGAGTTTTTGTTTTACTCTTCGCTGGTTTCCCTCTATTTTGGAATGACGAGAAGAGATTTGTGTGCAACACCGTCCACCCAGGCTGTGCCAATGTCTGCTTTGACATATTCGCTCCCTTCTCTCACTGCCACTTTTTTCTCCTTCAGCTCGTTTGTGTCTGCCTTCCCACTATTCTATATGTCACACACTACACACAACGGGTGTTATCAGCTCCCACTTGCTCGCCAAAGGATCTTCCACCTGTTGCAGGCACAACTGAACACATTCTACATGCAGACACTGAGGGAAACTTCACAGGACCATATCTGTTACACCTTGTTGCTCGTGTTTTCATGGAGGTGACGTTTGGTACTGGCCAATACTTTCTTTATGGGCTTTCAGTAAGCCAGGACTTCCTTTGCTTGGAGGAACCATGCAGTCCTGCTGTGGAGTGTTTTACATCCCAGCCCACAGAGAAAAGCTTTCTGCTGCAGTGGATGTTTGCAAATGCAGTCTTGTCTGTCATTCTGAGCATCGCTGAAATGCTCATTCTGTTGAGAAACTCAGACAGAAAGAAGAATGTTAGGGAAGCTCTAACAGAGGAGCAGAAACAGAGACAGAAATGGAGTGAGATCAACAATGGAGTTGATGTACCTTTAAACTCTTTGCCCTCCAACTTCAGGAAGAGAATGCTTAACGATGATCCCAGACACACCCAGACTTTCACCTCGTGCTCTGAAAAGAAGGGCAGTAAGTTAGCTCTGCATTCAGAAGAGAGAATGAGAACACAAAACAGCAGCTGTGAAAAGAACAGCAGTTTCAGAGCTCCATCCCTGTTTGCCGGGCCAGAGATTGAGCCACGGAACCCTACCCCACCACGAACACGCAGATTAGGACATTTCACACTGGCTACCCTGACAACAGAACAGGCTTCAGACAGTGGTGAAAGTCAGGACAAGAAAGAGTGGGTGTGACAGATACTGTAGATAGGTTTTCCTTACCCCAAATGGCATCAGTATGTTTTGTTTCAGACGTTTCAGGTACTGGAGCTACAGTACTAAAATGCAGCGCCTAAAGAAAACCATCGTAACCCTTTGAAATTGTAACTTTATTGTCAAAGACATAATCAAATCATAATTCACACATTTTGAATTATAACATTCAAGTGAAGAGAAAAAATGCTACAATCCTAAAATGAATAAAATATCACAGTTGGTAAAGTGATCAGCCCTTGAGTTTAACAGTTAGTAGAGCCACACTTAGCTTCAGCTACCACCAAGAACCAGTTTAGATATGTCTCTACCAGATTAGGGGATTTTTGCCCATTTTTTCCATGCAGAAATACAGAATTATTAAGGCCATCTCTAAGGCCATCTGTAGATTTTCTATTGGATTAAGTCAAGGCAGCTCAAAAAAAGTCATTAATAAAGCCCATTGTGCTGTGCCTCTCCACCACAAACAGTAGTATCGTAAACATACCTCAGTCCGTAAGGGTTTAGCACAATGTGTGTGCAGGCCAACAGAGGTGTGGGGAGGGGGATTGCCATTCTCTGTTCTCTGGCAACATGGACTTTTTTTAAATCAGATTTAGCCTCACAAGAAGGGCTAAATAAGCACACACATTGCCAGTCCTCTGTTGTACTCCTGACTTTTATAAAACTTTCCCTACTGTGACAGAATTAAGCTAATTAGTTAAGTTTGCTTATTTGGACTTTAGCCAACCAAACTTCAAAACATTTAAAACAGACTCATCATGCCATTCTTAAATACATCATGTCATTCTTGGAACTTAATTGGTTATAGATTTGGATTTGAATTATTTTGGGCATTTTGGTTGACTATTTCCAGTCCAACAGTGACACTGAGGTGTTTAAAAACCCCAGCAGCACTGCTGTGTCTGGTCCAGTTTTACGAGCACAACAAACATTAACAAATTGCCATCTTGTCACTGCAGTGCTGGGAACTACAAAATGTTTTCTATTCAGTGCATGCACAGCCATGTACGAGACATAAACAATGCAGGTTTAGTCTTTTGAGATTTTCTAATCAACCACCGATTCCGTAATTGCAAATGGTTTCACATGATGTGAAGTTACTTGTTTTCTTTGATGCTGTCAGACATTGATTAACTGTAATTCTATAATGAATTATCTCATCTGCATGTCTTTTTAGTGTAACAACAAGCTTAACACATGACTACAAAACATTGAAACAGCTTAAACTGTAAGTTCTGGTCAACTTGGATTATACAATAGCAGTGAGGTATGCAGAAAAAAAGGAAATGGCTTTCGACCATTTAATCTACAACATCAAAAACTCATTTTAAAAAGCTGCCCTGAAAAAATGCTTCACATCAAACACAGGAGGTCTGCTTTGAAAGTGCAGCAACAATATCCTCCTCTTTTAAGAACTCTAATTGTCATCTGTAAGATGAATGGGAAACTATTTACACTTGTCTGATATCTGATATCCTCATAGAGCCCGCTACTGTTATGTGGTTGTTTTTCACTACAATAGTTTCAACATGTATGTGTGTGTGTGTGTGTGTGTGTGTGTGTGTGTGTGTGTGTGTGTGTCTTTGAGTATTCTGTAGCTGTGTTAAAAGGAAGTCATTTTCTTTGTTACATACTGACAGGCAGAAAAAAATGACGCTAACAATAAGACCCATAATTCTGTTGAATCCTTTAACATCCATAATTTATGTTATATGTTTTAAAAGGTTAACTCTTATTAAAGACAATGCACTCAATCTGAATAATTGTATTACATTTACAGACCAGGTTACATTCTATATGACATTCTACATTGAATTTACTTGATGTTGTGTACCTTATTTGCACATGAATAAAAAAATATTACAACGACTACAGTTTTGTCTGTCGGCTTAGTAACCGTTGTGTGGGTGTAAGGTAGACTTGGTGTACATATTTGAGGCATCTTTTATGTTCATTGTTGTCCTTCTTTCAGTCTTCTCAGTCCTTCCACTTATGGTATGATACCAATATCAAAACGACAAATGTTTGGGTTAATACAGTGATAGAGTGCTTGCCTTTTGTCACTTTATACCATAAAAAGTTATGTGCCAAAACAAAAGTTTTATGGTCACAAACATGCAACCCTGTGCCAGACCGCTGAAAATGGCCAGGAGGTTCACCTTCCTGCACAACAATGACACCTAACATACTTCCAAAAAAAAAAAACAAAGCAGTAGTGTAAGGATAGGAAGGTGAATGTCCTTCAGTGACCTAAATCCAACCGAAAATGCGGATTATATTGAAGATAGCAGTGCACTGCCAGTCACAACAAAATTTTACTCAAATAATTTTACAAAGGAAAAATTGGCAGGCTCATATTTAGCAGATTAAGGGCTTTAATTAAAATAAAATATGCTCTACAAAGTGATAAACCAGGGTGCTAATCAGTACACATTTATTTCAGTTTTTCATTTTGTATTAATTTTCATACCCGTTTCCTTTTTAATCATTACTTGGATGTTGAAAGGCAAAATGTGTAAATAAAGTTGAAAAAGTAAAGTTGGAGAAAAATAGGTTTTTAGTTCTGAATTCAGACTGTAAGACAAAGCACAGACTATTTGAAAGGGCTAGGAAGATTTTCCTAATGTATCAAATCTTACCTAATATCATTTGAGCGTCTAAGGCCACCTTGTTTCCTCCTGTTGACTGACGATGTCATGCTACACAAACCTGCTGAATAACGTGAGAACCAACAGTTACTGTTTTCACTGGACTAGAGAATGACAAACTTTAAATATATTCTGCATATAGTGCTATTTTACATCAATTTGACTTTGAAGATTCATTAACATATTAGTTGTATTTAACTTGTTTTTTGTTTGATCATTTATTCATTGTTGCAAAGATTATAGTAATCTTTGCTATGGTAACTTTCGCTGGATGAGCAGCAACCTGCAACACCATTTCCAAAAGTCAATACATGGTTGTTTCAAAAGTCATATGACATGTCTCATGCTGCCTTGTGAACTTTTCACAAAGGCTGCCAAAACAATTGTTGAGGTTTCTTCGTCGGTAGCGGTCTTCACATGATCACTACATGGCCTGTTGTCCACAGTCCAAGTCTTTCGGAATTTGGCTATGAGGGATGTAACAGTGCTGTGTGAAGTTGGTGATCTTTCTGGGTGTCGATTGTTGAAGTGTGTAGCTATGATACCGCAGCTGCGTTCCCCAGACATCAGAATCCTCAATTCCATCTTCACTTACCTGTGACAAACAACAAAAGATTTGAACTTTCTGTATTGATAACTTTTGAACCACAAGATATACTGCACATATGCTACATTCCCATTATAGAAACTTGCAATTTGGTGGCTTTCAAGATGGCGGCCATGTTCTGGAGATGAGATAAGTTAAGTTAAGTTAAGTTAAGTTAAGAGTCTTTTGACTCACTCTGTACATTGTTTTTCACTTAAATAAGAGCATTAAGGTAACCTATACTTACCTGTGACAGCTAGCCAACAAGCTAAACAGTTAGCTAAAACACTTTTGTATTTTTCTTCCTTTTAAACGGTTTGTTGTTAGTACACAACCCAGTGTTCACAGAAGGAATATATGGCACAGGAGGTTAGTGCTGGGCAACTTCATTGTTATGGCTGTGATGTTATGATGTTTACATTTACAGCATTTAGCACTAACGTGACTTAGTATAAGTGCCTCAGTTCTCACTTGCGGCATTAGAGAGACTAAACATATTGCTATTAATAAATGTTTATATGTATAATATGAAACCTATTACTAAAATCGAAATAGAAATACCAGGACATTTTGTCTACTTACCTGTTGGATCTGTTTTCCTGTTAATATAATTAGCAAAGTATAAGTTTGCTTTGATGTAAAAATTCATGAGGAAAGTATGACGTTTCTATCCTAAATACAGTTTTACGTGAACGAATGCACATTAGTGGCAAGCTTGTGAAGTTCCCCTCTTGTCGATGGGGGGAGCCACATGATTTCTGGACGATATTTAGCCTTTCCCTTGTATTATCACCCCAGGTGCTTTACGCTTCAGTGTGTTAAGCACAGGGTTGTAAAAATAACGCACAGTTAGCTATGGTAGCCCACTGAGCAAAAGTCCCCATTGTATTTTTTCTTTAGCAATGGTACATTGACAATAATAATAATAATAATAATAATAATAATAATAATAATAATATATGCTTACTATAATTGCTTTTCAGTCACTTTGTTAAGCTAAGTGTAAAAACTAAATTAAAAACAGCCAATAAAATGCCTTTTTCAGGCTAAAGACAGCATTTAGTGCCCCCCACCCCCAACCATCACCAAAAAAGCGGTTTCTCCCACCCTTCCAAAAACACATAATCAAACTTCTTCAGATTGTAGTCAACTTGACATTTCTGATGAAGCTTCCACATGCTGCTATTGCTCAAGTGTAAGGGGAGGTTACACTAAATACTTACCACTACCACTTTATAATATGTTCATCATCTGAGTTTTTTAATACTGCATACAACTTTCTCTTTTCTGGCTTTATTTTAATAAATAGACTGATCATTTATCATTTAACAATTGATAATTGATCATTATACCAAACAAATCTAATGGTGGCATAGAACTTTTTCACAGTACTGTAAAACAACTTTAAAGCCTATGTATGTATTGAGGGCCCCTTAATCTAGAAGCAGGCTCCGATTTACATTTCAATTGTCTGAGACTGTATACGCCACACCCCAAGCTTGATTAAAATGTTATAAATAAAAGTATAGGCGCAAATATTAAACCTTAATAACTAATCCATCGATTATAGTGTGTAAGAAATGGAATATTCATTATATTAAAGTAAGTTGGTAGTGTAAATAATGTGCACCAACAGTATAAATAAAGTTTAAATTCTAATGTGAACCATGCACATGGACATGCAAACTGACTACTTTAGTATAAGCTTCATACAAGGGAACTACTGGAATTTTACTGAAACATACTGACATTTTTCGTTTTTGTTTTGTTTGTTATTATTATGCACTCCAACATTTACAAATAAAAATAAATAAAAATAAAATTAAAATAATTAAAAATTAATAATCTACTTTAACCTGAACTTTTATTGATTCAAAATAGTATTAATTGCAGATAAAACACAAGATTGTATATTGGACTAAAGAATGCAGATTCATATTTTTCATATTTTATTCAATCTTTCACTTATTAAGTAATTGGTTTATATTTTACATTATCTTTAATTTATGAATTCGTGCATTGTTATATATTTGTAAAATAAAATCTGTTCGTATTAATAGCTTCTGTTTCTTTTAAATTATTACTGTAACAGTAGACATCTAAGCTGTTCAGTTTGGGTCCGTTTTTAGACTTGGACCTCCCAATGTTTATTCATTATAACATATTGGGTGCTTTCCCTTGCTCAAGTTTGCTCAATTTGGGCTTGGACATAAATAATAGTATAGTTTTACTTTGAGACAATCCTGCATTGTAAAAAGCGCTAAAGAAATATGGCTTTGACTTTAACAAAATAGAAACATAATGCTTGCATGATGACCATTTTTTATTGGCAAAATAGAACTTTGTAGCTAGATATATACAATTTCGTTAAAAAAAAAAAAAGATACACCATATTTCAACAAAACAAACTGTATAAATAGGCTACATAAAATAGAAAAGACCCGTATGTCATAATTTAAGGCACATATCAAATAAAAGTCCTTTTCAGTAAGCCATGTTTGTCCCTCTGATGAAGACAGCTAGATTAGTTGGTTTGTAAAGCCTACTACATTTAAATGGGCTGATAAAACCTTCGTTATGTTCTTACTGCTTCAGCAGAACTGGTGAGCAGTGGGAGGCAAGACAGTCCGTAAGCAGAGCGATTAGACCCGCATTGTTGTGTTAATTAGGACAAGTCGAGGGTCAATAGACAACACCCCCCACCCCCAACCCACACACACAGATTTGTCTCTCTACCATTGTGGGGACTTTCCATTTACATAACATTACTGTGGCTAATTAGTGATAGACATAAACTAACATTAACCTCAGTAACCTAGAGCAAATCGTTTGGCTCTTGTGTTTAAAATAAATAAATAATCAGGGTTTTTTCCCCACAAAATAAAATGTCAGTTCTTTCTATTCTGGTGGAGAGGACACGCGCTGTCACACGCGGGAGAGGGGCATCTGTTTTGGGGGGCACGAGACAGAGCTGGCAGTGCCAGACCTCCATGTCAGTCCCGTGCTTGCATCACTGTACAGTGAACCGCTCGTGCCCTTGCTGCCCCAGTAGCAGCGCGTGCAGGCTGTCCGCCACGAGTCCAGAGTTTTTCCCGACCAAACCCAAGCTCCTGAAGTGATGCCCACCAGCAGGCAGAGGAAATACCTGAGCATGAAGACGGCGTAGTGCGGTCTCTGTGTGCTCTGCTCGCTCTCGCACGTGCACAGGCGCTCGGATTCCCAAGTCTCGCGGTTGTGCTGCTCGTAAAAGTAGCAAGTCACAATCACTGCGGCGGGGACCGTGTGCAGCACGGTGAAGATCCCAATGCGCATCATCAGGCGCTCCAACTTGTCCGTCTGCTTGCCCACTTGTCTGATCACGCGCCGTATACGAAACAGAGAAACCAGTCCCGCCAAGAGAAACATGGTGCCAATAAACAGGTATATCAGGAGCGGTGCAAGCACGAAGCCTCGCAGGTTGTCCAGATTCTGGTTTCCCACGAAGCAAATTCCAGCGACCGAGTCCCCATCCACAGCGCTGAGCGCGAGCGCAGCAATGCACTTGATGCTCGGGATGAGCCAAGCGGCCAAGTGGAAGTAAGGCGAGTAGCTGGAGATGGCCTCACTACCCCACTTCATCCCAGCCGCCAGGAACCAAGTCAGCGACAGGATCACCCACCAAAGAGAACTCGCCATGCTGAAGAAGTAAATCAACAGGAAGACGAGCGTGCACAGGGCAGGACCGGTGCTCTCGTAGCGCACGTGTTCCACGCCAGAATCTCCGTCACACGCCACGTTCTCGTGACCCACCACCAGTCTGACGATATAGCCCGCTGACACAAACATGTAACATGCCGACAGGAAGATGATGGGTCGCTCTGGGTACTTAAAACGCTCCATGTCGATCAGGAAGGTGACCACGGTGGCGCACGTGGAAATAAAACACAGCACTGACCAGAGGCCGATCCAGAAGACTGTGAAGGTCCGCTCTTGCTCGGACAGGTACGGACTGTGACAGGGCATGGCGCAGTTCGGGATGCCGCCAGTTTGAATGTGGTTGTACACCAAAGGGTGACGCTCACGGTCCAGGGTTACCATGGGTGCGCGGCAGTGACAGCCTGGTTCACATGCAGACGCTTGTTTGTGTTTGCCTCCATGGCGTTTCTGGCCGTTTTTGTTCTTTTTGCCCGGTCCATTTGTAGGCCTTGATGGTTTTGGGGGGGCGCTCGTAGCCTCGGTGGCGTTATAATCCATGCACAAAGTGTTCGAATCTCCCTGCACGGGCAGAAGCTCGCATCTCATCCGCTCCGGCCAAGGGAAGCCGTACTGTCTCATGAGGGGCGCGCAGCCGGCGCGGGCGCGCTCACACACACTTCGGCACGGCGGCAGAGGTTTGCCGTAATCCTGCAGGCAGATCGGCGTGTACATGCTGCACAGGAAGAAGCGCAGATCAGCCGAGCAATGGATCTCCACCAGCGGCCAGAACTGATGGACTTCGAGTCCAGCCTCGTCCTGGGTGTCGTGTCTGAAGCCGTTGGGCATGTATGTGTAGTTGTAGCCGATGCCTTTGCACAGAGGCACCGTTATCTCCTCACACACCAGCTCTCGGGCACATACCGAGCTGTGTCTGTAGAGAAAGACGCAGAGCAGATAAAGTCCGAGCACTGAAGACTTCATTCTTATCCACACTCAAGCACACCTCTCGCCGTCGTAAACAAAGCAGCACGCGCGTTCACGGCATAAACAGACGCCCGGTTAAAACGGCGGTGGCTGGATCTCTCATCGTCTCGCGTGCATAGTGAGGCTAGAAGGTCGGTACTCCAAGCCCCTGTCGGTGTTGTCGTTTAACTGAACCAGATAACAACTCCGTTCACCTGCCAAGACGAACGCGTGCGACGTTTCCTCTATTCAATAGTTACGCTCCAGCCACCGCACGAATGTGGATATATATATAGAGAAACCTGTCAGACTCCACCCCTTTGTCGTCTCGTCCAGTCACAAAGCGACCCGGGTGGGGCGTCTGTATCTCAATCACCCCAGTATTGACAGGGCTAAATAAATGTTTGCGCTGGGAAACGTTTGTGTGCCTTACCGTGATTCAGGGCCATTTCTAGACTATACTTGTACTGGGGGGCACACAGTTTAGAGGGGCACAGTTGTATCCTTCCGCTCTCCAATCAGCCGTAGAGGCACAACTGTGAAGAAAACATATGCTGTTAAACACTAGATTAATTTAAAACTCTAGTGGGCTTCACACTGTCATGGACTAAATTTGACAAATTAACTTTACTATTGTTTTTTTTTTTTTAATTAAATGCATTAACTAAACATATAAATATAACATATAATTACCATGGCTGTAGTGTGGCTGACTTTTATTGAAATATTTGCAGATGTCCACTAGTCTACTAAAAACAAAGGAAACTGACTGTTTAGCCACTCAAGCTTTTGGAAAGATGCTGGGCATCCTGGGAAATGGTGTGCCTGTAGTGAATTAGCATGTCCTGTAGTTCTGATCAAATTGACTTTGTAATTTTGTGGGGCACTACAAAATACACTAACGTGGGTCTTATGATGCCACTGCCTTTATTAAATTACGTTAATTTTCTTCTACATTTAAAAAACACATAGTTAATGTTTTGAGAAGTATCTACTAATATTTCAGTGTTTTTGACTCAATTGATTAGTCTTGTATTTAACACATATGCATAACCTATTTAATGTGTAATTTGAGGCTGGAAAGTACACACAGATTAAAAGAAGTTACACAAGAAAAGAAGTAAATCAAAGACAAGTGAAATTTACTTATAAGGCATTTTTTTTTACAATAGAGCATTGTATCAATTCAGCCTTAACAAAAGTAATTGAGAAAACCTGGAGCAGTAAAAAAGAAAAATGTTATATGGAAGAAACCTTGACAGGACCAAGACAGGATTAGGTTCAGTTTTAATTTGGCAATTATAAATCACAAAAAATGCAATCATCTATCATCAATTTTGTCATTAAATCCATAATCATTTTAATCAGATAAAAAAGCCAGAATAAGCATAGTGTCATTAGCAATTGTTCATGCAAACAAATACCTTGAATACAGACCTGCTTCAGTGTGTTAGCCTAATCCATCATGTGTATTATCAGTCTACAGTAGTTATCAGCTATGGTCTTGAGGACCTCCTGCTCTGCACATTTTTGTGTTCTCCCTGCCCTAACACACCCATATTAACTCAGGGATGGGTTGTTAATTAGCTCATTAGTTAAATCTGCTGCGCAAAGCAGGGGGCTGCAGGTCCAGGGCTGAGAACCAAAGTAAGAAAATAGCTTTTAATCAGGTCACAGCCAATCATTTACATCGTAAATACTGTACATTTCTCTACACAGCGTTAGTTCATGATTAAATGTTCATTAGAAAAAAGAAAGCACAAGTCCAGATATTACCTATATTTAAATAACACCTATCACGTTAACAACGACTTCTCGTTGGATTTATTATTAACAATAGAAGTTGAACTTATGCTATACCTGTAATAAATATCGTTTATTTATCTACAACTTCGTAAATTAAATAAGTTATATCCTCCCGATGAGAGAAGATTGTAGTATGTAGTAGGACCAGCTGTTTTCTCTTGTCATTCAGACAGTGGGTGGAAAAAGCGCGCGACCGCCTGTGCGCGTTCCTGCCAGCGGCTTTGTTTCCGTTCTGTCCGCTCTCATTGTATTTCATTGTGTGTCATTGTGTTTCATTGTATTGCTGATGTTTCGTTTAGCGCCTCGGCGGGACGCACTCACAGCCAATTAATGTGGGAGATAACGAGGTGCGGTGCGCGCGTGTGTGTGTGTGTGGCTAAATGTCCCGTCTCTCAGGTTGTGGGTTTGCTTAATACGTAAATGATCACATTTTATTGTTAAGTACTATTTTGCATTTTAGTGTTACTGTTCTGAATGTTGGCCTACTTCATTGTATGTAACAAGGCCTTGCTGAGAACACACACACACGCACACGCACACGCACACACACACACACACACACACACACACACACACACACACACACACACAC
>JAUZST010025847.1:0-30743 GCA_034779995.1 Parotocinclus haroldoi | reverse complement strand
TCTCTCCCTGTCTCTCTCGCTCTCTCTCTCCCTTTTGCTGTCTGTCTGTCTCTTTGTCTCTTTCTCTCTGTCTCTCTGTGTCCCTCTCTTTCTCTCTCTCTTTCTCTCTCTCCCTCTACCCCCCCCTCTCTCTCTCCCTCTCTCTCTCTCTCTCTCTCTCTCCCTCTCTCTCCCTCTCCCTCTCCCTCTCCCTCTCTGGATGCAGAACGTCCCCCTCCATTAGCGGCCGTGTGGAGTGGGCGAGAGCCTCCCTCAGTGGCCATCATGCCTCTGAGAACCACTCAGGCTCAGCAGCGCATAAATGCCAGAAGAATCAGGAGGATGGAGAGGGCCAAAGCTGGACAGCGCTCCAAGAAGTTTACGGTCATCTCACGATCGCTGTTCATCTGCAGCTCCAGGACCAGAGACGAAGCATCCAGCCCCGAGGAGAGGTACAGCTACGAGAACTGGAAGGAGGTACGGCAAGGAGAACTTCTGGAGAAGAAATCCAATGTCAGCCTGCAGGCAGTGAAGAGTGAAGATCCTAAGAAGAACCTAAGGAGGTCCTTCTCCATCAAGGTGAGGATGATAAACTAACTGCTAACGGTTCCATTTATGTAATGGTCCTCGAGTTGTTCCATGGGGTCGTCCCGCTGCTTTATAGCGTGTGTCAAAACGCTGTTGGGTTTTGGTTTTTAAAACGATTTGTGTGAAGATGAACGAGCCTATGATCCTCCGTATCGTCTGGCCTAAACAGCCACAGGACTTTCAGTTCATGGGTAGAAGTAAACACTGCATAATTAGTGTTATTAAAAATGTATGAAGCTTCTCACAGCTCTGAGTGAATCGGGCAAAATCGCAGCAGATTCTGTTTGTTTGAACTTTTTTTTTTCCTTTTTCCTATGAATCACAATCACATGGCTTTTGTGTTCGTGCTCGTACAGCTCTAACCATTATAACCACACAAAGAGCGCTTGTTGGGGTCCGTCGGGACTTGCGAACTTGAGCAGGTCTCACAAGACATTAAATGATGTCATGCAGGCCAGAGGACACCCAAAAGTCCCAAAGTCCCATCGCTGTGCTGCCCGGAGCCTATAAAATACCTTCAAGATCTGTGGACGACACTTGAAACGTCAACGACGCTGCTCTGACCACTTAATAGGCCTTTATGGCTTAGACAGGAACTCATTCCTGCTCATAAGCAGCTGGTGCCAGTGTTGGGTTCCTCAAAAGGTTCCTCTGTTGAACGATGCTTTTTTTTTTTTAAAAAGAGAAAGGTTTCCTGGGCTTGTTAGAACGTTTTTAGATCCTCGAGTTCTGAAAATGTTCTTGAGAAGCCAGAGAATATTGTTCCTCAAAGAGTTCCTGGGCTTTACTTATTTTGCAGCTCCCGAGTTCCAAAAAAAGTGATGGAAGTGAACGTAGGAGCAAAAGTGTGGTTCGGTAGAAAGATTCCCGGATTCCAGAACAGATCCTGTGCAAAATACCATCTTGAAATATTATTAAATCGTCCTGGTTTCCTAAAAACAGGGATTTTGGGATCTCTAAAAATGTCCCAGGATTCTGCCTGTGTCATGTGGTCGAAATAAACACGATCTGGCTTCCATCTTACCAATCGTTTACCAAGCTCACAGGATTGTGTGTTCCACAAATGGTTCCCGGGTTCATAAAAGAGTTAGTGGATTCCTGAAAAAAGTATAGTGCAAAGGTTCTTGGAAGGTTCATTTGGTGAGAAGGGGTCTTTAGTGAAAACGATAGCTTTTATATAACTGTCTATTACATAAAATGTCACGAGTTCCTCAAACCATTCCTGAGTTCCTGGAGAAAAGAAACTTGGTGAAACTTGTTACTTGGTGCCTAAAATTGCAAAAGACTAGTCAATAACGATTCTTAAAATGGCTTCCTTACAGCGTTCGCAGGTTCCTGAAAATGTTGTAGCTGCAAAACCAATTGCTGCTTTACCAGTCACGTTCCTAGATCTGTGCTCATATGTGCGCTAAACATTCGGCAGCGTGTTTTTATTTGTTGCCAGAGCGATTCTTTATGTCGCCAGTGCTCAACAAAATGTGCACAATTTCCTAAAGACCTCATATATCATCTCCAGCAAAGGCTCCCCGTCTGTTAGTCTGATTAGGTGCGGCTGCCAAAGCAATGTTTCACAGGTGTTAAAGTGCTAGGGTGCGAAGGGGGCCCCTATAACGGAGCATAATAGGGTCCTTGTTTCGGTGTTCTCTCTCTATCGGGGCAGGAAAGCAGTATCTGGAGAATGTGCGTGGCCACCAGGGAGGAGTGCGGGCCGCTCGGACCTTGTGCCACCCAAAACGAGGGGCAGTCCGGTAATCATTCGGGTGCTGCGCTGAATGGAGGCCGGTTACACAGGTGATAAACAAAATCCCGTCGTGAATGCGGTACGTTTTTTATGATGTGTGTTTGTGGGGATTGAGCTTAATGGTTTGTGTAAATATGCACAGGCCTACAAACTCTGTCTCTCTCTCGCACACACGCACGTGCACTCGTAAATTCACGCAAGACCGCTAATGGACATTATATGCCCCCTTTCTCACTCCCAAGGGACACTTATATCCACTACGGCGAGAGGCTGGTCCCGTTTAATGGCCAGCTCATAAATGGGCACACAAAGCTCGAGCCAGAATCAGATCCACTAAGAACTGGTTCAGGAAAAGAGGTAAGAAAAATCCCCCTTGAACTGAATGTTTTATATGTGAATTTTATATGTGTGAATGTTATGGTTTTATATATATATATATATATAGATATAGATATATTATTGGGGCAGCACGGGGGTTCGGTGGGGTAGCACCGCCGCCTCACAGCAAGAAGGTCTCGGGTTCAATCCCAGGGTGGAGCGGCCTGGGTCCTTTCAGTATGCAGTCTGCATGTCCTCCCAGTGTCTGCGTGGGTTTACTCCTGGTACTCTGGTTTCCTCCCACAGTCTAAAGACATGCGTGTTAGGTTAATTGGTGTCTCTAATGTAGCCCTTAGTGTGTGACTGTGTGTGCGTCTAGGGTCATTCCTGCCCTTGCGCCCAGAGTTGCCAGGTGGGCACCGGCTAGCCCGTGACCCCGTGTGGATTAAGCGCAAAGATAACGAATGAATGAACGAATGAATATGTCCATACTGGTCGTTGGATCCCAAAACTGGATTTGACTCTGAAGACACTCCGGTTCAAGTCTGTTCCACTGAAAACTATGGTGACTTTTGCTTGGTGGGTGCTGTGACAACAAATTTCCTTCCGCTAAGGACCGAGTAATGGTCCGGGCAGAGACAGGGGTGTTTAAGGTCTGCACGGGGGATAACGAAAATGTTAGCGGATCAAACGATCCTCTCTCCACTGGCCCCAGTACCTCCTGAAACCCAGAGGGCAGCAATTCATCAAAATGAGCACCCTGCTTCTCTTCAGTGACGCCCCCTGTCTTACATTTTACAATGATCTCTCACCAAGAGGTACACTACCCGAAAGTAGCCTCTGAGAGCCTTTTAATAGGGCAGCGCTATAAAGAAAGCACTTATGGTTCTTACCCAGTATCTAATCAGAGCACACCTGTGAGCTCATCTGGGTGCGTTATTTTTGTATAATATAATATTTGTCATATATTTATAAACCAATAAACATTTTGCTGTGTATTATATAATTACACTATTACTGTACTAACATACCCCGATTGTATAAAAAGCTACAGGAAAGAATGTCAAACATTTGTGAAGTCAGAATGCCTGAGAGGTCAGATGCCTTCATCGGATTTTGTTTCTCAAGAGAGCCTCTTTACGGCTAAGCTAACTGCTAAGGCGAAAGCTATTTCTCTACACAAAAGCCCTTTTGTTTGTGCGTGGACCAAAAAATGGCTGGTCAAACAACGAACCGTTCACTGATGCGCTAGATGAAAAGTGCACAAACACAAGGGTTTCGAGAGCTTGAATGCATGCAGTGTGCATCGGGAATCGGTTAGCACGCTAACAAACAGGGCTTTGATGAAACCAAGCTAATACACCTACAAGCCCGGCGGTTTCTGGAGGGCGGCCGGGCCCTATGTAACTCAGGAGGGCAAAGAGGCGCATGGAAGCACGGCACGCAAACCCCCCCCCCACCGCTTTCATGTGGAAATGTTGTTAGCTGTTATGCTATGACACGCTTTACAAATGACTACCAGATCTTCAGTCTGGAAAATCCTGCTAAGTAGTGGAGATATGTGTGTGTGTGTGTGTGTGTGTGTGTGTGTGTGTGTGTGTGTGTGTGTGTGTGTGTGTGTGTGACAGAGAGAGCAGATGTGACAGCGCGCAGGGAAGAAACCTAGCCTCCTACTGCTATTCTAACACTACATGAAATAATCGTCTAAATTATATTATTTAAGCAATTCAACTTGTCAGTTTTTGACAAAGGAAGGTGGAGACACATTGTTTTCCCAGTTTTTGTGCTTAAACTTTCGAGAACACCGTTATGCAAGTGATAAACAAACTAAGCAGAAGCTGGCTAATAACAACAAAGCTAGCTTGCTCTAACTAGCACAGTCGTTCTTTTTACACAGTAAAGATGCACTCTGGCAGCAAAATAACTCAAAACAGATATTCTTTCCTAAAAACATGTCCGTTCTAACATATCTAACAGCCAGATCCAAAATAATAAATGATTGACAGCCTGGGGAGGGAGAATAGCTACTAGCAACAGTTAGCTTCGGTTAGCCTTAGTGTTAGGACAGAACATGAGCTGAATTTTTTGATTAAAGCTGGTTTACTCTCAGCAATGAGTAGGTGTTTTTGTACAAAACTACTTGTGTCACATGTACTGGCAACCCTGGAATAGCCTATGAAAAAAATTGTACTGTTTATTTTATGGTGTTTATAATTGGTGCAAATTCTGAGGTTTAAGTGCTTTATCTAGATGCTGGAAGCTTGGCTAAACCAGGAGTAAAACGCACAAGCTGCGAATGAGTAGTTTGTAGCGTCGTCTGAACGTTTGACATACGTTATTTTTGTTACACATAAGTCTGTGGTGGCACAATAGCCATCGTTATGGTTTTCAAATGTTTTTAGGTTTTGCAGAGCTTTCTAAAACCTGGCAACTGTAATTGTCTGGACGTTTTCCTATAGGTTTTCTCTCCATGTGAAAATGGCGGGTTAATAACAAACGGTAACGCAGCTGAAACATCAGCGGTGAATTCAAAGGTAATTCATTGTTTATAATTCATGCGTTATAGGGTATAGAGGTTATAAAACCGGCCACTTTATTAGGTATAGAGGTTATAAAACAGGCCACTTTATTAGGTATGGACATTATAATAACAGCCACTATATTAAGTATGAAGGACATAAATCTTGCCGATTAATTAGGTAAGGAGGTCGGAACTTAGACAGAATGCATTAAGTTTGATTAAGTCATGAATATTGGGAACAGGAGGAATATATTACAATAAATTGTGTGTTTTTGTGTACATGAAGGCGCCCATACTCGAGGTGTCCCAGGTCAGTAATAAGTGCAGTGAGCCCGAGAACTGTGAAGAGACTGTCTGCAAGAGGAATCGCTCCAACTCGACGAGTAAGCTTCACAAACTTTCCTGAGCTAATAATTTCCTCTGCAGTCCATTTGGGTTTCGTTACATAACCATGCGACTCTCGAGCCTTACAGTGAGTCACACCCTGAATGACCTGTGAGAGTAATCATCTCCACCATAGCCCTCTCCGTAATATCTCTCTCTCTCTCTCTCTCTCTCTCTCTCTCTCGGTGCCAGGTGTTCATCCGTACTGGATCGGCGATTTGGACGCCATTATTATGAAGACACCAGAGCTGTATCCCTGCCATGTCCATCCCACCACTGGCTTTTACGGAAACCGGAAGTCTCTTTCTCAACAGCTGGAGTTTTCTCCCAGTGTTCCACAGGTACATCACTTCTAACTTTGAACAGCTCTGGGAATGGTGTATCTGGTCTTCTCTTGGTGAAGCTTCAGGCCAATTTGAATTTATTGTTCCCTCACTCACTCAAATCCCAAACCAGCAATCCATGATGCTCCCTCACCCTGCTTCACAGTTGGGATGAGTTGGTACAGAGTGCCTTTTTAGTCTTCTACATTAGGTCCTGGGGCCCACTTTAGAGACCCGAGAGATTTTAGGTAGGTAAAACCCACACTCATCCCTGCGATGGACTGGGATCAATGATTCCCCCACAACCCTAACTGGTAAAAAGTTTGGTTAAATTTCAGAGCAAAAAGTCCAATTTAAATGTTGTTTGTATTTGGATCTGTATGTATGAGATTGGGCCTGATGGGTTTCTGGAGCAGTGTGTGTGTGTGTGTGTGTGTGTGTGTGTGTGTGTGTGTGTGTGTGTGTGTGATGCTGATATCGGTCTCCACTAAGTGAACATAGAATCGCACTTCTACATTCGATGCGTTAATGTGATTATAAAAAGTGGCAATCAAGCGAACACTTACGGGAAATGCTCGGGAAGTAGAAGATGCAGGTCCTAAAAGCACCCTGGCTTGTTTTCAAACAAATCATTAGTGGCTGATGGGCTTAATTTCTTCTCACATGCACACGGCACTGAAAGGAGGCCAGAGTTTTATAGATTTATAATTTTGGGACACAAACGCACATGTAGCCAAAAGTATTGGGACACAAACCAACTTGTGGCTAAAAGTATTGGGACACAAACTCACATGGACAAAAGTATTGGGACACAAACCCACATCTGGTCAAAAGTATTGGGACACAAACCAACATTTTTTCTACTCACCACATTGAAAGCACTTTTGTAGTCCCTTTTGAATTCAGATGTAAATGGTATTAATCGTTTCATCAGTTCCATTCCCTTTTTGTTTCCATTCCCTGATTAGAACATTTATAAATCCTTCAGTATCGACAACCCTGCTAGTATTTATATTCTTTCCCTTCGTGCAATCCCCATATTACTTACCTAATTTATTGCCACATGTCCAAACGTACCTTTATCTCCGCCTCATCTGAGAGCTGGTGAAATCCTGCATGCTTTCATAACGTCCTGTTTCTGCACCTCTGTCCTTACTGCCATTATCTGGTAAAACCCTGGTGGTTCCTAAACCCAGACTGCCCACGCTTTTGGAATCTCATGCTCTCAAAAATCCCTCCAGGTCCGATCCTGATAACCATCTGTCGTGTTTGCTTGCTTGGATTTGTTTGACTTGCCTTTTGTTTACGCCTCTGATTCTCCGCAGGCTGTTCCAAGACCTTCTCGTTCTTTGAGTTCGGCACATCTGGTTCACTCCTGCAGCAGCGTCCAGGCTTTCATCATCTGTAACATCGTCTTAATGAAGGCACCGGGAAAGGTAACCTGAGTTAAACGCAAGAATAAAGGAAGGTCTAAACATCAAAACAAATTTGGCACTTTGTGTAAAATATACACATCCATCTCCTCAGGGTTTGGGGTTTAGCATAGTTGGAGGCAGGGACAGCATGTACGGTCCGATGGGGATCTACGTGAAGACCATCTTCCCAGGTGGAGCCGCTGCATCAGATGGAAGACTCCAGGAAGGTGCTTACTTCCAGATGATTAACATCCATCTGTTTGATGTTTAAAGGAATGCAGCAGTAACCTCCGACCGCTGCTGTGTTTTAAACAGGAGATGAGATTCTGGAGCTGAATGGAGAGTCTCTGCATGGTCTGACACATGAAGATGCCCTGCACAAGTTTAAAGTGAGAAAATGAAAATTTGTTTTCCTCCCAACCATCCATCCATGAAACCACTCATCCATCAATATTACTTTTAATGGGTTTCTAGAATTCTGTTTTATAAATAGCTAGCATTCTGACCATCTTGCCATTCTACCAGGTCACTGTTAGGTTATGGTCCACCCAAATCCACCCAAATCCATCCAATCGACCATCCTTTCATCCATTAACTAAATGTCCGTCTGTTCATTCAGCCACCATGTAATCAGATCATTTATACATCTGGTTTCTGTTAAATTATGATTCACCTCCACCTCCACCTCCACCCCCACCTCCACCCAAACCCATTCAACCATAAAATCCTCCATCCACATATCAATCCATCCATCTGTATTATGCGCAGCAAGCCACCTGTCCTAGGTTTATATTATTCTAATTTAGGAATAACTAGTTTTCCATCCCTCCCTCCCTCCCTCCCTCCCTCCCTCCCTCCATCCATCTGTCTATCCCATCCACCAACTGTATGTCCATCTATTCATTCAGCCACTCTATAATCAAAGCATTTATTCATCTGCATGAATGTATCAGGTTTCTGTTACATTATGGTTTACCTCCACCCAAACCCATCCATCCATCCATCTGCATTATGGGGTGCAACCCATCGATCCTAGGTTTACACAATTCGAATGTAGAATTAACTAGTTTTCTGTCCCTTCCACAATTCATCCATCCAACCATCCATCCATCCATCCATAGTTCACGGATGTGAGAGTGAGGCACTGAAACAAACATTATTACTGTTAAGATATATTTAAGCTCCACCCAACCATCTCTCGGTCCATCCATCCATCCAGTGGTCTCTCCTTCCATCATTTCAGTCTGCTTTGCTTTACTGAGCATATCACAATGCCATCAACCACGTCACCCTTCACGTCCATCCATCCATCCATCCATCCATCCATCATCCATTATATTTGGACATCACTAATCATATCAGAGCTGGAGTGCATCCATCATCGTTCACCTCACTTCCCTCCTCCTCTCTCCCTCTCTGCTTTCTGAAGCAAGTGAAGAAGGGCCTGCTGACGCTGGTGGTCAGGACCAGGTTGGGCGCTTTGGTTGGCAGCCAGACTCAGGTGGCGCAGCTGTGCCGATCCAGGTCGCTGAGCTCCACCACCGGCATCAGCAGAACCAGCGTTGACCTGGGTGACTTCTCGGTGTTGGGTAGCCACGCCAAACCCAGAGACCGGGTCATGATGGAGATCATCCTGCAGAAGGGTCCGTATCCGTTTGTGTGTGTGTGTGAGACTGATCTTACAGAAGGTGGTGATGTTCGTGTTGTTTGTGTTGTAGAGGTCGGCGTGGGCCTGGGCATCGGGCTGTGCTGCATTCCCTCGGCCGACGGTGGTCCTGGAATCTACATTCACACTCTCTCGCCCGGCTCCGTGGCGCACATGGACGGGCGCTTGAGGTAATTTAACCGTAACGAATGCAGCTAAAAATAAGAAATTAGAGGTTCATGTAACGGTCCCGGAGCTGGAACGACTTTTATTCTTGCAGGTGTGGCGATGAGATCGTGGAGATTAACGACACGGTGGTTTGCAACCTGACGCTGAACGACGTGTACACCGTTCTGAGTCAGTGCAGCCCCGGACCCATTCAGCTCATCATCAGTCGACACCCGGACCCAAAGGTACGTCTGGGGGTCGGTGTTATAAACAAAAAAAGGCTAGGATCGCCAGCCGTGAGTAGTGTAGATCATGAGCAGCTGGACTTAACACCATGTATAACTCACCCGTAACGCTTCTGATCATTTAAATCAAAACCAGCTAGAAGATCAGTCTTTGGTTGCCGGGACAAAAACGTCAGTGTCAACGCTCTTCAGTCGAGCCGTGAAACCCAAATCCTCGTTTGTAATTAAGGCTGCTCAACCTCAGCTCATTGGAAGGATCAGGCCCCTCGTTAAGAGGTTCATCTAACGAATTTAATTCCAAGCAATCGTTATATTTCACTATATTTAACTAAATAATAATGACGCTGTATATATGTTGAAATGTATTATAACGTTGCTGCTTTGTTACGGCTGGTGTCAGGTGATATTGACCCTCCTAGAAAGTTTCTCAGCCAATCAGATTGTGTGTGTGTGTAGGTTTCTGAACAGCAGCTGAATGAGGCCATTGCTCAGGCGGTTGAGAACAGCAGACTGAAGCGGGATAAGACTCAGTGGAGTATGGAGGGTAATGCGGCTGAATTTGGTCTGGCGTCTGTGGTTCCTCTGGCAGTCCCTGGCCCATGTAATGTCTGATCTCCGGTCTGATGTTAGGTCTCAGGAGGACGGAGCCGTGTCCTCACGGCAGGGCCAAGTGCGAGCGCTGCATTGAGCGGAGCCACAGCCAGGCGAGCTGCAAACGACCCCAGAAAGCCATGATCCGGTCCTGCAGCGAAGGCGCCTACACCCAGCGCTGCACCCTGCCCGCTCCTCACCCTCACGTGGCTCGAGTACACAGCGTAGACGCCGTCTTATCGGACAGCTCCGAGACTCAGTCGGACCGACCCAGGCCGCCTGCCGCGTCGTACGCCGACGACGACTACAAAGTGCCCTACAACTCGAACCTCAGTCAGCAGTCCCTGGACGCAGGGCTGGGGAGAACCCGAGGGTTTAAGGGCAGGCCTCGGTCC
The DNA here is from genome assembly GCA_034779995.1 of Parotocinclus haroldoi. Classification (NCBI taxonomy): domain Eukaryota; kingdom Metazoa; phylum Chordata; class Actinopteri; order Siluriformes; family Loricariidae; genus Parotocinclus; species Parotocinclus haroldoi. Next base: position 20,430 of record JAUZST010025847.1, on the reverse strand, counting down.
CTCCCGCGACGCTACTGCAGGAGACAGGGCGCTACCCACGGGGAGGCGCTGAGCACCTCGAGCGGGTCCAGCCAAGGCTCTCCGGTCAAAGAGGACGACCCGTTACCGTCCCAAAGCTACTGCCAGGTGAGACTTGAACGTTTGGTTTGTAAGAAATTCATTTGTGAATTACACACCCTAACAGGCCGTACCACGACAGCAGCCCGCGCATGCCGGATTATTTCGAGCAGCTCACCGTGCCAGTGTGTGATTCTGCTCTTTGGTTCTCTCCACATGCGTCTAGTTGTTCTGCAGCGTTTGTGAGGCTTTGAGCAAAATCTCGAGGCTTCTCTTTAAGAACGTATGTACCGCATTAACGCTTCCTTCCTCTCGATGTGCAGCGCAGACTGCGCTTAACCCTCGGCTCGGTGCATGGCGCGGTGCATGCGTTGTGCAGTGTGTGTTCGGGGGGTGGCCTGGTGCTCGTCGGTCGATGCATGGTGCAAGCGGATGCGTTTCGGCACCTTTCTGTAAAAGGAAATGCGAAAACTGTCAAGATCACCCAACCATTTCCTGTTTGTGTGACAGGAAGCGGACGGGCGTTCAGACGGAACTGAAGCAAAGCTCTCGGAACTCGCTTCTGAACGCACCATCGAGCGCACCCACGGCGAGCCCAGGCAGCGCCCAGCAGGAGGTACGAGGACGATTTGATTGTGATCTATTTGGTTAATGCACGGCCGTGGAAATCAATTCAGAGGCAGGAAAAAGTGTTTAAGGGTTACGTCTAGGCATCAAAGGTTTTCGAGCTTATGCAAACAGTTTCTTTGTAGCGCGAATGTTCTGTCACTTCGCTCACACTTATGCATCTTTTGAACGCACCGGTAACGAGCGCCGGGACCTCTCGTGCACCTGTAGATGATCTGAAAAGGTAGCCAAACTTTTGCACAACGTTTACTTTGGCTTTGAGGAAACTGTGCGTCGTTTCATTTAGAGGAGACCAGGGGTGCTCAAAGTTTGGCAGGCAATTAAAGCAAAGTAAAGCGTGGTTTCGAAAAAATTGCAGACTGCAGTCCAAACTGACTTTTTGAGTATGATAGTTCTAAGGTTCTAACTTTGTTAAAACGTTTTTACACTTTTACACTTTTTAAACACAGATGTTGCATTGGTGTTGTGTTTAACTCCAGGGTTGCCAGATCCCACCAAAGAAACAAGCAACCAGGCCTAGGGAAACGAGTGTGAACGACCCATATTTCTCAAGGACTTTATAGAAAGACATGAGAAATAGTTTTAATTTTATAGGTCCTAGTTAGTTAAAGTAAAAGTTTGTGCGCTGTTGAAAGTGTAGGTGTTTTTTCGAAAATGCTCGCTAATAAAGTTCTGTGATTGGTGTATCACCTCTCAGACTCTGAATATCCCAACCGGGTCTACAGTCCAACCAGAAGAGCAGGTCTGAGACGTCAAGGCCGTGTCGAGTTGAACCCTGATCAGCAGGTCGACCCCTGGGTGAGGCTAACAGACAGCTTGGAGAGGCGCCTAAAAACCATGAGCGACCACAACGGGAATAACGAGATCAATGGCACAAACGTGGAAACCGCCGACACCGTCTCTGGGTCGAACCCGGAGGAAAGCTCGGCCGTTAAAAAGGGTCCACCGGTGGCGCCAAAACCCGCTTGGGTACGACAAAGTCTGAGGAGCCTCAAGTTCGGAAAGTCGCCGGCAGAGGCTTTTAGACACCCAGACACCAGTAAGAGCCAGGAGTCCGGTAGGAGCTTCGGTGCCAGTCCGAGAGCGACGCCAGCAAAAGGGAATATGTCCTTCAAACAGAAGCTCAGCTCGTTCGAGACGTTTTCAAATGCGGAGGAACCGAGCAGAAGGCATGCTCCATCCCCCTCCAAAAAAAGCCTAGACAGGGTTGAGAAGATCGAGAAGGTGCAATCTGAACGCCCCAACAAAACAGATAACAGTGGAAGCCCTGCGATGAAACCAGAGGAACCTGACAAGCCCCCATCCGTTGACGTCTCAACCTCCAATGCACTTCTTCAACCCGAACCTTCTGAAGGAGTCCAAACAGCCTCTGAGCGGCCAGATATAAAAAGTGAGACCACCGATTCAGAAAGGGGTTCAGCAGACGCTGAGGAGCCGTCTCAGGAGATCACGAGCATTCCACAAGAGCCCCCGTCTGCTGAGGACGATGGAGAGGAAAGCTCTGAGGAGAAAAACGAAGCCTCTCTTGGACCCTCCCCTAGGAGATCCAGCAGTTCTAAAGATCCTCCGTCTCAAAAGTCATCGTCCCTGGAAGACCACAGTGGTCACCCTGTGAGCCTGAGGACCAGGAGTCTGCCCCTGAACCCGTCTGCGTCTTCAGATGCCCATGGCCAAGGTGGTCTGGAAGGAGTGACCCTTGAGATCATTCTGTCCTTCACCAACCAGGTGTCTTGTGCCCTGATGCGGTCCATGCAGTCCCTTCCTCAGTCCCCATGCCTCAAGCTTGGTAACCCATGGGGCACCTCACCTGGATCTTCTCATTCCAACCCCTCCGAGGAGGACCTTTCATCAGCTGAGAAACTTCCAACAGAGAGCAACGAAAAGGGTTTCTCTGTGAGGTACGCCTTGCTTTCTTAAGGTCCTTAAGGTAATTCAAAACACACAGGGTGTGGACATAAGATGCCCCAAATGGGCTGTTGTCCGACTTGATAGTAGGTCATGTGTGGGTCATCTTAGTTCCCCTTAAATACCCTAAAAGAGAAAGAACACTGGAACACCAAAGCGATTTTTTTTTACAATTAAAGAGTCGTGATCTCCAACCTTTTCGAAGCAAAAAAGGTTATGGTTAGAAAAAGTTGAATTAATGAACCAATAAGATGCACTAGCTTTGATCATGCATTGAGAGGATTGCAATAAGGAAAAGAAACTCTTTGATGTAGAAACTAGAAGCGGAAACGACGCTCAACCTCAGACTGATTACAGCACACACTTTGGTTGCAAGTTCCTCCTTAAGAACCCGATAACAGCACGCAAGGACTGAACGGTTACACACCGCTGCTCTGCCATAACAAGAACAAGGAAGAAGAAATTCTAATTCTGACTTTCCCAAACACTAAACCTCTTGTATTTACTCTTTATTTACCTCCGCAAATAATCGTGCACAGCGATCAGGCAAATCTTTCAAACCAGGCACAGATGTGGGATGTATTAAACGGCAAGCGAACAGTAGGTTCTCGTAGCGGACGTGTTGGATGTGGAGGAAGGCTAAATGGATGAAAGATTTCTTAAGAAATCACACGAGGTCCTTAAAAGTTCAGGGGGAAAAAAGTCCTGAAAAGCAATTGTTTATTATTATTTCTTTGCTATAGTCATTTTTGAATTTGTATTCATTGTTATTTCAGGTTTTATAGATTAATCCACTCAAGCCAAGCGTTCAAAATATTTTAGCAAACAGGAAACGAAGGTGACGTTCCTCTGGAAATAAAACTGGTTTTATTTCCGATAACTAAACGGTTGAAAGTTTTAAATTTGGATCCGTGCCTTGTCAGATCTTACAACCTGAGAAAATAAAGTGTGTTGTTATATTGTCTTATAGTTGTTTGAACAGTAACCATTTTGGTTATTTTTTTCAGTGAAAAGTTTGTCAAACATGAAGAAAAAACATACCTTAAAAGCTTTCTGTCTTAAGAAAGAAACCAAAAAAATCCACTCTCCGAGCCCCCCACCCCCGCTGAGTCTGCCCTTACCCCCGGTGCATTAAGAAAAGAATAAAGAATTTTAAAAAAAGAGTAAAAAACAGACGTATAAGATCTAGAAGTGTACGTTTTGTGATGTGCTGACAGTCTGGCTGAGCTGAGGGAGCGCACCATCGAGAGAGGGCATGAGTGCGAGAGGGACGAGCAAGCCTCAGAGCGGGCCCTCACCACCCCGTCTGCGGTGTGCGCCCAGTCTGTTATCTCGGCCCTGCCACCCCAGGAGATCCAGCAGCTCATCCAGGAGGTCAAGGACCTGGACGAGGACACACTGAAGGTCAGACTGTCCAAAGCGATTCCTCTGTATGATCCCGTTTCCACTCTCCCTCGTATCCGGATCAGACTTTAACCACGTGTGTTTCTGCTCGACGATCGATCCGTCTCTGATCCATCGATTGATTGATTTGTTTTTACTTGCAGCAACTGGAAGACATTCATGTGGTTATCCTGCACAAGGAGGAAGGAACGGGCTTGGGTTTCACCATCGCCGGCGGGATCGATCAGAACAAAGCGACTACAGTGAGTCAGACTTAATCCGTTTCCAGCCCGGCACAGGGCTCACGCTGCCCGACAGCTAATTGGCGAATGATAAATACAAAGTACCTGCGTTGAGCTTTTTCGGGGCACCGAACGCCAGTTATTTAGTTGCAATTTGGTTTCTGGACTGCATTAAATTCGAAACGCAGTTTATCTGCCCTATCCTGGGTGCAATCCGATCTGAGAACATCTAATCAGGTACAAATCAGCGATCTGGTCCTCCTGCTTTATGATGTTTAACTTCATCGGGGCCTGACCTGCACATAATTCATCCGAATTGATCCTGTCACAGTTTTATAGTCACAGCAGATTATCCAGGGTTCCATCAGTTCTGTTCCTTCCCAAAAACCAGAAGAGATGAAAGGGTTGAGGAAACACTTAGATATGCAACAAAATATTAAGCCCTCTGATCACGGAACGCGGGGAACACGAGACTACGGAGATATACGGCCCCGGGAATGTAGGACACGCGAAATATGGTCTAATAGTGATGTTGGACCCAATGTACATAGATCCCAGAGGATACGGAATATCGGGGGCTTAGGATAGCAGAGATACGGGAGCAGAGTATTTCAGAGCATTGGACCCTACTGATATAGGACCCTGGGGCTGTTGGGTCGTTGGAACACTGGGACTAAGCAAGGGAATATAGAAACCCTAGGGTACTGGGAACACAGGAACCAAGGAATATATGGTACTAGCAATGTTGGGCCCTGCATAATAAGATGCTAGGATCCAGGCTACAAAGGACCTTGAGGGTATAGAATATGGGACACTAAAGATTTAGGACTCTGGGGATATATGGTACTAGAAGCATTGTCCTCCTGCATAAATAAGACCCTAGGAGCAAACTATTCAGATTCCATAGGATCCTAAGAATATAGTATCTAGGGAGCATAGGGCACTAGGGACGTAGCACTCTGGGAACACAGTACCCTAGTGCATAGGTTCCTAGTTCTATAGGACTTTATGGGATTGTTGGGACCAGTGAACATATAAAGTAGGGAACATCAAAGCCTAGAATTATTCAGGAACACAGGGGAGCGTGATGAAAGGAGAGCTGTAACCCTTAAAATGAAGGACCCCGATGAATATGGTACCAGGCAAAATTTAGGCGACTTTAGAAATATAGGTTCCTATCAATGTTGGGCCCTGCATAATAAGATGCTAGAAAACAAAGGATCCAGGCTACAAAGGACCTTGATGGTATGGAGTATGGGACACTGGGGATTTAGGACCTGGGGGTCTAGTATCCCAGTGCACAGGGTTCTGGTTACTGTATATAGGGTTGTGGGAACATTGGAACTAGGGAACATACTAAACTATGGGGTAGAACCCTAATTATATATAACCTAACCACAGGACCATAGGAATCCTGCGAATAGTGGGAACCAAATACAGTTCTATGGTACTATAGAAGCCAACGGATGTATTAAGGCCTAGTTTTGTACGTTTCATCTCCACTTGCTCTTCCCAGGTTCACAAGATCTTTGCCCAAGGTCTGGCAGCTCAGGAGGGAACCATTGAGAAAGGGGACGAGGTGCTGTCCATTAACGGGCAGACGCTAAAGAACGTCAAGCACAGCGAGGCCACGGCGGCTCTTCGGCAGGCGCGCGAATTACGGCAAGCCGTGGTGGTCGTGTGCAAGAATAAGGACTCGGAGGGCGGCAAAGATTCAAACGCTAACGCTAACGAGCCTGGCTGCGGCGGCGGCTGCAGCACAGAACAGAGCCTCGCCGGTACAAAAACACACACACATCTCACACTTTGTCTCGTCCTGATCATGAACATTACAGAGAGTCATAAGCGACCTTAAATCATTTCCAGCAGAAGAGAGCGGGGACGTCCTGACCCTGGAGTTGGAGAAGAACGCAGGTGGAGTGGGATTTGGCCTGGAGGGAGGAAAAGGCTCCATTCACGGAGATAAACCTTTGGTCATCAACAGGATCTATACAGGTAAAGCTCTGATAGGTGATGGGACTTTATTTTAAAGAGCCAAGTCCACTCAGAAGTGTCCCGTTAACCCGTGATCACTCGGCACAACACCGGAGATCCCCGGTTCGATCCTGACCTGGGACTCTTGCCTGTCCTCCCCGTTTCGCTAGAACCTCGCTCCTTTTTACGATGCTTAATAAATAAGCAGCCTGAATCATCTATATTAGAGACACCTGTTCAGCCGCCCGTTAAGCCAAATATCTAATCAGCCAATCACACGGCAGACCTGGTGGAGACGAGCGCCTGAACCAAACCCAAGCCTCAGAATAAGGACGGGTCTGAGTATTTCACAAACTGGCGATCTAGTGGCATTTTCCAAAAACAGCGCCATCTCTCGGGTTTACCAGTAGAGCAGTTCTCTGGGTGACAATGCCACGCTGATGCCAGAGGGCAGATGAGAACGCAGACTAGTTCGGGCTTCAGGAATTCGGATAAGCACCCATTACAACTCGTTACTAGGCAGAAGAGCATCTCTGAACAGACATAAACGTAAACCCTTGAAGCAGATGGGCCACGGGAGCAGGAGCACACCCCAGTGTCAGCTAAGGAACAGGAAACTGAGGACAGAATCGAACAGTCTGTGGATTGAAAAGCGTTCGTTAATGAACTCATTATTTAGGGAACCGGTTTGTTCTGATCACACTGCTCTAATGTTGGCAGGCAGCACGGTGGAACAGAGGGGTCTCAAGGTCGGTGACGAGCTGCTGCAGGTCCAGGACGACTCACTGCAGGGATGTTCACGTTTAGAGGCCTTGACCCTCCTCAAAGGCCTCCCCGACGGACTCTTCAGCGCCACCGTTAGGAGGAAGAAAGAAGAACAGAGCTAAAGAGAAAGGGCTTCGGGAGTCCAAAGGGGTCTGGTCTAAGACCGTAGAGTTATTAAAAGTATTTTCTTCTTTATTAAACACGGGTTTGTTCCGTTATCACGAATAAGGTAAACACATTTATACACAAGTCAGGTCCGGGTTCGAGCAGGTCTCAGGTCTAATTCAGTCTTTAGTCTTAAGTCTTTTCTTTGACACCTTTTGTCCCCTCTGGTTACTCGAAATCACCTTTGCGTGGCACTGTGTGAGATGGCGCCCTCTACAGGATGTATTGCGTTCGGCTCGGTGTTCTGGAAAGGATTCACGGGAACCAAAAAAAACAAAAAAAGAGACATTTCCTTTCAGTTCTCCTGATTTTTATAGATTAGGCTAATTCTATTTCGAGATCGATTATTACCAAATTAAGATCAAACGACCTCACTGTGTTGAACAGTAATCGTCTGATCTTACCCATCTTCTCCTGTAATGAGTTCTGATTCTTTTCCTTCTATTCATATATTTACTTTACTATATTTTTCACCTAACCTGCTTTTGTTAAAGATTTGTACAAACCCTGTAAAGAGAAATGACTATTCGTTTATTAAAAGGTATATTTTCACACACAAGTGAAAATCCTGCACCACCCGAGAGCTCGTGACTGTCCCGAGAGCTGGAGATGCACTAATTTCAGACCAAAAAAAGGATTTTTATTTATTTGTTTAGGTCTCAAGCGGAATGTTTAATAACTTACTTTCAATATGGCTGAAATTTGGGTTCCAACCAAAGACTGGATGTTTATTTTTTGGTTTTTGTACAGAGTAAGTTAATAAATCTATAAAAGAGTGGAGTTTAATAAAACAAAACGAGTATTACTTTTCCTCAATGTCTTTTCCCTAATAAAAGAATTGAAATTCCTCTGTGTTATTTTCTATTTATTTATTTGTGATGTGATATTTCGATTTTTGGGAGATCCCGTGGTTTTTAGCCAGATATTCACATTTAGGCTTTGGTTCAGTTTGAGACTTTTAGAGGAAATGCGATATTAGAAACTGGAATAAACTGTTTTTGTCGGCGAGTCTAATATTATAAAACTAGGTCTGGGGGGCATTTTTTGTGTTTGCAATTTTTCTTCAATATTTCAAACAAAAATCAAACAACAACCTACAGTCACTCTATAAATTTGACTAATCTCGTACATTCCTCACTCTATTACCACTCGAAATATTTCATTTTTTAATATGTTTTGTATTTTTATCTTATTAATTATTTCATTTTTTTATCATAACCTATATATTATCATTGTTCTAACGTTGATCATCTACGCTCCTCCGGGAGGTCGGCTCACTTTTTGAGTTTTGGTCCTCCCAAGGTTTCTTCCCAATGAAAAGGGATTTTCCTTGCCACTGTCGCTCTATTGCTCAATTTGGAGTTGGCTGCAGAATATCATTTAAAGAAGATCATTTAAAACAGTAAAGCTGCTCTGGCTATAAAAAAAGTGCTACAGAAATCAATCTGATTTGACTTGACACGTCAAAGGTTAACTGGAGGCTCTAAATTTGTCTGGTGTGGATTGGGGGCCACTTGACCTGTCCCAAAGCTAGTCCCCTTCCCTTCCAAGAACCCGTGAGCGAGTTTTCGAATGATATTCTGGGAAAAGACACGCAATTAAACTCAGCAGCCGAGACCAAAAATCAGGAAGATGGTTTATTTTTTGAACTTTCTCATAGTGTGTGATTTCACAGGATGGCATAAACACAAAACAAACATGAAAATCAAACCTACGCTGATTGATTCGTCCTTTAACACGAAGATTGACTTTCTGGCAGTGAGTTTTTCCTGTAATAAGGGTGTTTCTAAACCGGCCCTCATCTGAACCTTTTTACAGTTATGTCCTATTTTAACAACACAGTGATCTTAACCCTAATATGTGCATCACAAGCGTGCCATCTGAGCGTAACGACAATAACAATAACACGACATAAAGCAGTCTGTACCGTCCGTACAGCGTCGATTCAAGAACGTTGGAAAATTATTTTAGTACGAACCACTTCATTAGGACGTAAACATGCCGTACGCATTTCTAAACCCTGGACATGCAAACGCACGACACACACCGTCAGGCTGCAGTGCAACACACAAACACAAACACTGAATCAATCCCTTTGTGCACCTGGCTGTGATTCAAGTTTTTCAATCGGCGCTTAATATTTCTTGAATATGTCCCGAAAACCACGCCCTTAACCCCTCCCCTCTGTAATTCCACCCTTCATTCGAACCCGCGCTCTAACAGCACCACGTTTATGTCCCACGCCGACAAAACCAGATCTCCTAAATCTCCTCATGACATCACTGTCCTGTATCCTGTACACTCTACAGTTTTCATTGATCCTTCTCTTCTCATCTCTTCTTTTCTCATCTCTTCTTTTCTCATCTCTTCTCTTTTCTCCTCTTCTATTTTCTCCTCTTGTTTTCTCTCGTTTTCTCTTCTCTTGTTTTCTTTTCTCTTCTCTTCTCTTCTCTTCTCTTGTTTTCTTTTCTCTTCTCTTCTCTTCTCTTGTTTTCTCTTCTCTTGTTTTCTCTTCTCTTGTTTTCTCTTCTCTTCTCCTGTTTTCTCTTCTCTTCTCCTGTTTTCTCTTCTCTTCTCCTGTTTTCTCTTCTTGTTTTCTCTTCTCTTCTCTTGTTTTCTCTTCTCTTCTCTTGTTTTCTCTTCTCTTCTCTTGTTTTCTCTTCTCTTGTTTTCTCTTCTCTTGTTTTCTCTTCTCTTGTTTTCTCTTCTCTTCTCTTCTTTTCTAAATCGCCCCGTTATAGGTGCCTGCTTTTTTTTTGTTAGCAGCAATAGGAAGTGTTTGCCTTGCCCAGAAAATACTATAATAAATAAAAGCCCGACCCCAAATATAAAGTTTATTGCATTACTCCATAACAACCGGATTGAGATCTTGCTAAGAAACGCCAGAGGATCTTCCGGACAGGTGCACAAACTTTTTCCAGACCCGACTGGCATTCCCCGTACAGGAACAACAGATTTTGCTCTGCATTCGTGTAACAAAGCCTGTCCGGTGTTTAACTCTCAACTCTGCCCTGAAATCCACGAGGACGACGCATGCAGGACGGACAGTAACGAGCAGGCACAGTCACGAGGTCACAGAGAAACGCTAAGGAATGTTAACCAGATCGAACATTGAGGTAATCAGTTCCGTCTCAAGTCTCAAGTCTTGGTAAGGATTCATAAGACGTACAATATGGGAGCGTAACGCTGGAGGATCGGCTCAGGAGTTATTACCTCATATAATAAACCTAAACGTAAAGTCAGTAAGGAAAAAAGCCTTATCTTAAGCGCTCTCTGTAACCAAACCATCAAATATTCTACTAGTACACCATTGTCAGTTCACAAAAGCAGGGCCTAACTTTCTATAACAAAACACAAAATTGTTGTAAAATTCTATATTTCAGAAAGTGCAGCCCAAAAAAAGATACTCCCAAAACGGACAAGTTGCCCTCTATGTCCTCCTAATGGCCTATTTTGGAGCGTCCCTCACCGATTCCCTTCTGCTATGAACATTTTAGAGTCCTATAAGCTCTGGTGCTCTGGTCCTAACAGGATGAGCTGTTCTGCCCGGTAACCGAGCCCTGATTGGTCAGCCTGACCTTAAGGTCTCCAATCGAGGCCGAAATAAAACAGGCTCTGATTAAAGATTTTAATCTAAATCAAAGGTAAAGGCATTTGTGTTCAGACACAAACTGGACTGGAGTTAGGACTGGTTAGGAGTGTTAGGAGTGTTAATGATTTGCTTTCTCACTGTTCACCTCTTCTCATTAAGCTGTTTTAAGTCAAGTTAAGTAAAGATGTTTCTGTTCAGATCTGTTCTCGATGAAGGTCCCTTTTTCCAGTGCTTATTAAATCGGGAAGGATTGAAAAGGGTCTTGTTTGCGTCCTGGTTCTCTTTCTGGCAGTAATACGGTTTATATTACAGAATAATAATAATAATAATAATCTGAATCCAGAGAAAGGTTTGCCTTTTAGTGCTGTTTAAGGGATTTGACCGCTTTGGCGAGGTTACTGTAAAACTCCGTCATGCTCGAAGGGAAAAAAGAATCCACGACGGAACGGGGAAGCAAACCGCCGAGGTCGGTCTGGAAGAAGCTGATCAGCTGAGTTTTACCCGCTTCACTGAGAGACACAAACAAACAGGACTTATACTAATAACACGGTAATAACATGGTAATGACACGGTAATAACACAGTAAGCGCTGTAAGCTCAGCTTTGTTGCTCAAAGCTCCAGCTCGGCTTGCTGATTTCTGGAAGCAGTATAGCCCATCCACAGCACACAGTTCAGTGGGGGTTCGGGCCGATATTTTGGTGCTCATTTACACCTTTATTGTGGAAGCCTTCAACCCCCCACCCCCCCACCCCACCCAGTTTCAGGACAGTATGGGACGTTTTTTACTTTCTCAAAATTGTCCTTTCGTTCTTTTTTTTAAAAAATGTACTTATGATTTTTTTTTATTGTCGTTTTACTTTTTTCCCTTGTTTTGTTTCATGCCACGTTGGAAGCTTACGGAGTTCTAAAATGGGGTTAATCAAAAATTTTGGATTTTTTATTTTAATTTTTTTGTCTTCGACTCAATACAAAATATATATATATGCATATGTAAAAAACATAGCTAATCAACTCTTAGATCTGCTCTTATATTCTAATTATTTCATTTTTCTGAATATTTTATAATTTTTTATAATTTCTGTTTTTTTTCTCAATTTATTTCAATAAGACTGTAGACTTTCAGAAGATTGAGATGGCTGATCCTGCTTCAGGAGATCAGCAAGACATGAATGTTTCATTAAAAAAAAATAGCTTTAAACTTTTAAAGTTTTAAAAAGCCTTAGCCTTGCAGCACCTCCTTTAGAAAAAAAAAACGTTCTTTTTGGTCAGTACTAAATAACTGGAAATCTTTATGTCTTACGAAACAGTGACTCTCTGCTACCATCTACCTCCTGCTGCTGGAACTACATGGTGCCACCCGGGGGTAATTTTAACATCAGGAACTGATCTTACCCGGGTACGGGGACGCACATGCAGCCACACGGATGGTTAAAGCCCCGGACGTAACCAGACTGAGGAGGACGAGCAGGGTGGCTCACGTGGGTCGCTGCAGAGAATAACAAACAAACACCGTGTAATTCTGTGTCTGTACTTTACACCCTGTAAAATAAAGGTGTGATCACGACAGGTGTGTCCTCTCGCTCTCACTCTTCTATTATACAGTGATCGTTGATCAGGTAATGAGAAACACAGCCCTTATTTTACAAGGAATGCGATAAAAGGAGCAAGCTTTCCCCTCACCGTTCGATGTGATCGTCCCGTCTTCATATTGCTTTACTAAAATAACGTCTACAAAGTCTCGCGGTGAGATGATGCCCATGGCAGCCGAGGGAGTGACGGTCCTGCAAACTGTTACATCCTGAGATCACAAAAATACACGAATTAGGCCAAATTAGAAGCCCAAATGGATAACGGGATGCGATTTTATATACAACGCTGTAGGATGAAAGTATCTGAGCTTTACGGTAAATCATTCAGAACTCTTTAATACCATCCTAGGATTAATTATTAAGATTTATGATTAGGTCTGCAGCAAAAGGTCCCTGCATACTGTACTGTATTTCATCATCAGACATTTAGCAGCTGTAGGAAGCTTTCGATCGTTTATCTGTTCATCTCAGGAAGGAAACCCACCATCACCGAGAGCGAACTGTGAGGAAAAAAAAAGCACTGGTTCCGAATTATAATAAGGAGGTGAAAGAAAAATCAGTCTCAAATGCAGAGAGAATCGAGTATAGGCTGAGATCCATGGTGATCTGTTTGAATGGATTGAAGTTTTAGTAAAATCTCCCTCAGCTTTATAGTGATCTAGTTTTAAGAATGTATGTGAGGTCCATAGAGATCGACTTAAATGAGTTTAAGATTTGTAGTGGTCTGTTTTAGTTGGCTCAAAGTTCATAGTGATCTATATGAACAACCCGAAGGTTCGTAGGGATCTGTTTGAATTATGTTAAGGATTATAGTGGTCTGTTCGAATTAAGGTTCACAGTGATCTATTCGAATTAACTTAAGGTTTCTAGTGATCTACTTTCATGAACACAATGTTAATAATGTAAATAATCTATTTTAATCAACTCAGTGTTCACAGTGATCTATTTTAACAAACATAAGGTTCACGGTGATCTATTTTAACAAACATAAGGTTCACGGTGATCTATTTTAACAAACATAGGTTTCAGAGTGATCTGTTTAAACAAAACACAACGTTCAAAGTGATCTATTTTAACAAACAAAGCTTAACGTGATCTATTTTAACAAACAAAGTTCACAGTGATCTATTTGAACAAACATAAGGTTCAACATAATCTATTTTAATTAACACAAGTTTCAAAGTGATCTATTATAGCAAACATAAGGTTCAAAGTGATCTACACTTCTCACCAAAATTAGGAGATATTTTATGGGATATTCCATTTTGAAGTATTCTGTGCTAAGTGTACCTGTATAAATGTAAGATTTACAGCGATCTACTTTTATGAATTTTATGTGTATAGCGATTTTATGAATACAATGTTCATATTGATCCACTTTCTCAGACTTAAGAGTCACAGTAATCTACACTGCTCACAAAAACGAGGGGACATTACATTTTGAAATATAGCACAATTAAAAAAATTCAAAGGTTCATAGCTATCTGATTTAATTAATCTAACATTTATAGTGATCTACTTTCAGGTAAGGTCCATGCCGATCCATCTCCTTAAATGTAAGGTTTAAGCCGATCTCATTTCATGAATGTTATGTTTATAGTGATCTATTTTCATAAAGAAGTGGATCATGAGCAGACGTACCGGGGACACTTGTTCCACGAGCTCGAACTTCTTGACGTTGTTGTCCCATTTGGTGCGGAATCCGTTCTGGTCGGGCTTCAAACACTCCCAAACCTTGTGCGGACTACCGTTTACTATCCCGTCCCCCTTATACCTGCCACAGACACACAACACATACGGAGTGGCGTGAAAACGTTTGTGAACCCTTCAACAATGCACCTTCTCTTATCTGCACTTACACATTCCCTGCAAATTCAGCCGATGGTCTCCACGAAACCACAACTTCATTCTGCACAGAGAGAAAGAGAGAGAGAGAGCGAGATAGAGAAAGCACAGCTGAATGACACATCTGTACCACATCTGTACAGGGGTGCTTTTAAATATCCCCTGAATAAAACGTCAGACTGCACAGAACACCGCAAAACTAACCGTTTTCTTGCAGATTTTCCAGCCGGACTCGTCTTTCTTGTAGCTCAAAAGGCGCTCAGCCACAGAATTGGCTTTTTCTTCATAATCCATAATGGAATTAAAAAGGATTTACAGTAGCGTTCTTGACGTTAACTGCTTCCTGCTCTGCCCCACAGCAAATACGTATAAATACTGACAGATCGCGGTCACGCGGATAAACTTTCATGTACTCACACTTACAGCAGCTATAAAACCCGATCACTTATTATAAAACTCGTAAAATTGGTCATTATAACAACAAAACGCCGACGAACCTTTCTTTCATTTATGGCTCAGTGAGTTTTTCGTGGTCTTGCCTCTCTAACGCGCATGCGCCGGAACGAACGGAAGCGCATGCGCATTAAAACCACGGCGAAGCGCTATCACCGTGTCCTGATTTTTTTAATCGTTTTTATTCGTCGGTTGATGCCAAACATAAACTTGTACAAAGAGTCAAGAGATAATTGGTGCCGTTAAAAATAGATGAAATATTAAATATGAAACATACGAGGTTTAAATGAAACACCACCAAACAGTATTGCTGATTTAAACACCACTAAACGGTAGCATTCATAGTCAGTTTATTTCTGTTTTTTATGGTTTTTCATTACATAATACTCCGTTTAGAAGAGTATTTTGTCTATCTATATGATGGTGTGGTGTTAATACAGTAATATATTCACATTTATTCTTTAAAGGTTTGTGCTGTTTGCTTATTCTATGCCTTTGTTCATCGTTCTTAACTTGTTTTATGTTTTTTGTTGTTCTGTGGTTTGTTTTACAGTGTCCCTGAGTGACCGAAGGTACTTCTAAATAAAATGTCATTGTTAATAATTAATTACTAATTTTCTAAAGCTACCAGTGTAATTACTAAGGCGGCACTCTTGCATTCTGGGTAATGGAGTTTGACTGACTGACTATGACAATTCGAGTTAAAAAGAAATGACAGATTAATTCTAACTCACACGTTTGCACGGATCTTTCTGCATTTACTCCATAAAGAGCTTTATTTTCTTTACATGGCAGCAACCTTAGATACGACATCACATGCCACTTAAACTGGGCCCAGTATACCGTCCCAGTGCCCAAGACTTTTAAACTGCAGAATCAAACATTGGAGCACACGAGGTCTTTCGGCACTTGCGTGTTTACTTCTGCGCTGGTCTTGGACTTCTTTCGGGTCACTTTGGTGCTGTGTTTGAGATATTTCTCCTTGTTGTGGATGACCTGGATGTACTGATCAGTGCTGCTGTTCTGCTGGTCGCTGCTGGACTCCAGCGACGCCGAATCCGACTCGGTCAGTGACGGTTCCCCTTTGCGTCTGCCCTTGGGCCTGACGTGGGGATCTCCGTGGCTGCGCGACATCTCTGCGGCTTTGAGGTTGGTCTTGGAACGTGGGCGTGACCCTCCCTCCTCCCAGTCGATGTAATCCTCTTCCTCCTCTTCTTCTCCGTACAACCTGTGAGCCAGAGTGTCTCCGATGTAGAACCTCGTAGGCTGGTGGAGATCGGACAGAGACTTTGGGCGATGCGAGTGCCCCAGTGACCCCCTCGGTCCTCCGTCGTGGACCTCCTCGTCCTCCTCTTCTTCGCTCAGATGGGGCTGTTGGCTGCGTGGGATGTAGCACTTGACGCTGCGCGGGTACAGCTCGACGATCTCTGCCGGCTCGTTCACCAGGCGGTAGTGCCTCGGGAGTCGCGTGGTGGAGCGTATTAGCTTCTTGCGAGGTTCGTGCTCGTTAAGGATGACGTAGCGGGTGGCGTGGGTGCGATGGCCCGTGTAACTCTGTGCCGTGACCACACCCGGGTCTGGAGGCATCGGTCTGAGGCCCTTCCTGAACACTGGGTCCGAGTGGACGCTCTCCGAGAAGCGCACGGATGGGCCAGGGTTATAGGACATGTGGTGGTAGGACTTGGAGCGACCTGAATAGGCGGGATATCTAAGAAACAAATGACGTTAGTGATGTCATGTTCAGAATAGGGCACAAAAAATACGACAACAGCCTAGACCTCAAGGAATAGTTTGGAGAAAATTATAGGCACGCAACTTCTTCGCTTTTACTCATCATCCAGGCAATTTATCCTCCTCATCAGGTTCCATGGCATCATGGACTGACAATCTGTCTGGCTGTGGCCAGGAACGAAAAAAATGGATGATCACTGGATCAGCTCAGTCCCCCTGATCTAAAGCCTGTAGAAAACCTGTAGGGGGAGCTAAAGATTAGAGCGACCTAGGACCCTGGAGCAAAGGTCTCAAACTATCTTCTCTGGATCTCCAGCCTTAGAAGATCTAAGAGGAGAAGACCAGAATGTGTCTTATATACAACCTGTCCTGACTTTAGTGGAGAAACGTTTATTTACGTTTGTTTTGTTTAGGACCAAACTATTCCTTTAAGCCGCAGTCGAATCAGTCGGATGAATGAAGATGAACTGATCAAGCTTTAATGCTGCAAAGCCTTCAGCGTGATGGTTGAGCTTTAAACGGTGATTTGGATGATTAGCTTTAAGAGAGGGCCAGACCTGACAGGGACGTACTCCACCCTGCGAATCTCCCTCTGAGGAACGGAGGGGCTGCCGGACACTCTGTAAGCACTGCACAGGCAGAGATGGAAGCCAGTGGAGCAGAGGATTATGGGAAATGAATGAAATGCACCGAGTGCCGATGGGTTTCAAATCCGCCCCGAGGACATACCTGCTGGGTTTGGGTCTCACCGGAACGGACGGGCTCCTGTCCTCAGCTCGAGGGGCCGACTGGGCGATGGTGCGGATGCTGTTACCGCGGTGACCGGGCGACACGAAGTTGGACACGGTGCCGTTGCGGCGAGGTGGCGAGGCCGGGCGGGCGGGGGAATCCATGCTGGTGAGGTCGCTCTCCTGCTCTTGCTTCGGGTCGCCGCCCTCAGGAGGTTGGAGACGAGCTGCAGTCGGGAGACAACGGGATTTCATATAAATGTTAGTAGCGCCCCCCTTTGGTGGAAATTGGAGGCGAGCCGAATGCTTGTTTATATTTTCAGAAAGTCTTGTACAGGTTTTATTTTCTGACTAAATTACCTGCAGCCAGCTGAAACACCTTCTTCTTGTCGTCCGTACGTTCCTGAGGCACGAAAAAGAAAAGTCACCCTTTCCAAGATTGAAATAAAGCCAAGATCGTGACCGATTCCGAGCTCAGGGACTCACCGTCTGGAGCTGCATCCTCAGCTGGCTGTTGGTGAACTTGAGCGACCGGGCGATGGACTGCAGGTAGTAGATCAACATGCTGAAAGCGTTACGAGAGTGATGAACCACAACAGAATCATCCATACAGCAGATTCAGAACATCTAAAGATGAGGCAAAACATTCGGACTTCTTGGACTGCAACGATGATAGGGCACAGTGGGTCTTAGTTTAGATGGTTTAGAAGATTTAGGAGGTTGATTCATTCCTAAGCAGGTTCTAAAACCCACATATGGCCTAAAGTATAAGGACATAAACCCACATATGGCCAAAGGTATGGAGACACAACCCTACATGTGGCCAAAAGTATGGAGACACAACCCTACATGTGGCCAAAAGTATGGAGACACAACCCTACATGTGGCCAAAAGTATTGAGACACAAACCAACATTTTGGGACAGATTCCTTTCAGGCACAAGGATTGTCACCCAAAAGTAAAAGAACTCACTGAGATACAGGAGATGGAGATAGTGGAGGCCTTGGGGCAGGCTGACATCGCTCTCCAAATCTGCTTGTCTCAGCTTGACTAAAGTGAACTGGCAGAGCTAAGGCTGGCGCTTTGATTCCTTTTAGTAGTGGATATGCATAGACGGGATTTCCCGGGCATCACACAGACTCATGACTGGGATTCCCAGGTGATCTTTTTGGGCACCCAGTCACAGAGATCAGTGATGTGTTGGTGGTCCACTACGAGAACATGCTGTTCACTTACAGAACGTAACGAGGTCAC
Source organism: Parotocinclus haroldoi (assembly GCA_034779995.1). Lineage (NCBI taxonomy): Eukaryota > Metazoa > Chordata > Actinopteri > Siluriformes > Loricariidae > Parotocinclus > Parotocinclus haroldoi. The sequence goes on along the minus strand of JAUZST010025847.1, from coordinate 2,119 downwards.
CTGCGTTACTCCTACTCCAAGAGGTCACGATGGTTTGACTCATCGGCGTTTACTTTTGGTCATTAAACCTTACAAGAGAAGCAGGAGGGCAGGAAGGACCACCACAGGACTCGTGACGTAACTCATCACCATGCTGAACCACGCCGGGAAGTCGTTGCTGATCGTCTCTGAGATGATGTCATAGATCTTCTCCTGACCACTGTAGAAGCAGCTTTACTTAAACACTTACATGAACGTAATAATACTAGAAATCAAGGGTCGTCTTTATAAGAGGAGTCGATTCACCTGAAAGGGCCGCAGTGCTGCGACGGGCGGTACCTCACGATCGCAAAGATGGTGGGCAGCATGCAGAGGAAGAGCATGAACAGGAGCATGGCCAGGTAGAAATTATTCGATCTGCAAAAAAATCAAAGAGAGAGCAGTTAAAACGGTGTCAAATCCAATTCAGTTAGAGATGACCAAAAATATGTGGACACTTGAACGTAAATTGTCAGGGTTTAATTTACAGGTGGTTGCACTTTGCTTTTTTTAACATCTTTTTTGGAACGTGATTCCTTTTAGCATAATGGAATTTTACTCACATGCGGTCAAAAGTATTGAGACACTAAGAAACATGGCCAAAAGTATTAGGACACCAAGACACGTGGTCAAAAGTATTAGGACACTAAGACACATGTGGCCAAAAGTATTAGGACACCAAGACACATGTGGCCAAAAGTATTAGGACACCAAGACACGTGGTCAAAAGTATTAGGACACCAAGACACGTGGTCAAAAGTATTAGGACACCAAGACATGTGGTCAAAAGTATTAGGACACTAAGACACTTGGCCAAAAGTATTAGGACACAAACCCATATGCCGCCAAAAGTATTGAGACACAAACCCACACGTGACCAAAAGTATTAGGACACAAAGACACATTTTGGGACATGATTCCTTTAAGGCACAAGGATTGTTACCCAAAAGTGAAAGAATTCACTGAGATTATAAATCCTGAATTGACAGGGATGGAACTCTTACCTCCCCAACGTTGAACTACTCTGGTTAATATCCTGCCTCTGGTGAGGTAATGTTTGCTATTTGGAGACTAATGAATTTTGGCAGAGGCTAGATTAATTTACATTTTATCTAAGCTTGTATTTATACATGAGCCCTGCTAAATTAATAACAGTGTATTAAAACATCACTAAATCAGGCCTCACAGACTCTTCGAACAGGAGTCTAATTGCAATTTGCATTAAAATAGTCTCTTAAAAATGTCTCAATAATATCTAGCATCAATCTTGCTTTTAATTATCACTCTGTGAGATAAAAGGTCAGAGGACAGGAAGTGGTCTGGTGACGGCTTTCTCTCCTCACACGTGTGAGTCTCTGATAAGCCCGGGACACGGCATGTTAAGCAGGACGTTACATAAATCAAACCCAGATCCAGAGGGACATTTGGAAGGTCCAAACAGAGCCCGATTAAAGCCACGTTACACGGGAGATTAAGTTTATTCGCCCACCTAAAATCTACTGATTGAATTCACTGAGTTGGTGACTGAAACTTCATGTGTCTAAGTGTACTAATACTTTTGGCCATGTGCCTTAGTGTCCTAATACTTTTGACCACGTGTCTTGGTGTCCTAATACTTTTGGCCATGTGTCTTGGTGTCCTAATACTTTTGGCCATGTATCTAAGTGTCCTAATACTTTTGGCCATGTATCTAAGTGTCCTAATACTTTTGGCCATGTGTCTTAGTGTCCTAATACTTTTGGCCATGTGTCTTGGTGTCCTAATACTTTTGGCCATGTGTCTTAGTGTCCTAATACTTTTGGCCATATATCTAAGTGTCCTAATACTTTTGCCCATGTGTCTTGGTGTCCTAATACTTTTGGCCATGTGCCTTAGTGTCCTAATACTTTTGGCCATGTGCCTTAGTGTCCTAATACTTTTGGCCATATATCTAAGTGTTCTAATACTTTTGCCCATGTGTCTTGGTGTCCTAATACTTTTGGCCATATATCTAAGTGTTCTAATACTTTTGCCCATGTGTCTTGGTGTCCTAATACTTTTGGCCATATATCTAAGTGTTCTAATACTTTTGCCCATGTGTCTTGGTGTCCTAATACTTTTG
>JAUZST010025836.1:0-30750 GCA_034779995.1 Parotocinclus haroldoi | reverse complement strand
ATACACATACACACACACTGCTCATAAAATGTCCCCACTTTTGTGAGCAGTGTATTTGAAACTTGAACCCACAATATTATCTATTTAGTTTACCATGTTTAATAAAATGAATGGATGATATACACTACTGTTTTTTTTTCTCTGCTTTGTCCGAAACGTGACTCCTTTTGGACATAAAATTCATTTTATTTAGACGTAACAAACATAAAACAGACAGGAGGTGTTATTTGACTAGAATAATCATATATATGATAGATTGATACTTTAAAGTCAAAACAAGCAAGTCCCAAACTCAGGGTTGCAGGTTCAGGCAGCCGCCTCAATTGGCTCCTGAGCCTGAATGTGGACACTGGGTAGACAGAACCAGGTGGGGGGGAGGTTACGTCCTGCACTGTCATCCTGAAACTTAATGTTCAAGTAGAAGTCGCCTGTGTAAAGGAAGAGCAAAGCCCCAGAACAAATGGAATTTCCTGCTGGATTCACCTGCACACACAAAAACAGAGACATGACAATAGAGGTGAGTCGACCTCATAACAACAGTAGGTGTGGCCTCTGACCGGAGAGTCCTAACGATGGAGGAATGGTAGTTAGTCCTAGCACAGGAGGCGTGGCTTCTCTACATGCAAGTCACGGTCAAGAAGGGGTGTCAGTCCTATGATGGTGAGGGCTCTCGACCCATCAGTCCAAAGAAAAGCCCTTGTATGTCAGTCGCAGGCCAATTGAATGATTGTCTTTTTTTCCCTTTTTGTCAGTCCCAATAAAAGAGGTGTGGCCTGTGAACCTGTCAGTCCCAATAAAGAAAGGTGTGGCCTGTGTAGACGTCATTTCCACTAAAAAAAGGTGTGGCCTGTGTACCTGTCAGTCCCAATAAAAGAGGTGTGGCCTGTGTACGTGTCAGTCCCAATAAAAGAGGTGTGGCCTGTGTACCTGTCAGTCCCAATAAAAGAGGTGTGGCCTGTGTACCTGTCAGTCCCAATAAAAGAGGTGTGGCTTGTGTACCTGTCAGTCCCAGTAAAAGAGGTGTGGCCTGTTTAACTGTCATATCCAGTAAAAGAGGTGTGGCCTGTTTAGCTGTCATTTCCAATAAAAGAGGTGGGGCCTGGGCATTTGTAAGTCCCAATAAAAGGCGTGGTCTGTGAACCTGTCAGTCCCAGTAAAAGAGGTGTGGCCTGTGAACCTGTCAGTCCCAATAAAAGAAGCATGAACTGTGTAGCTGTCATTTCCAATAAAAGAGGCGTGGCCTGTGCTTTTGTTAGTCCCAATACAACAGGCGTGGCCTATGTACCTGTCAGTCAGTCAGTTTCACTTAAAGTGGCGTGGTCATCCACCCCAAATTATACCACCTTCTATGAATAGGTGGCAGCTTTTAATGTATTCGGTAATAAAATGTGCCATCTTAAGATTGCCATAATGTCTTCTCACTACGGCTTCATTTCAATTCATTCATTTAAAGTTGAACTGCTTTCCTTTTTTACACGCTATGCATAGCTGAATGCTTTAAATAAACAAAAAGGTGCTATACAATTAAGTTATGAGCTGTGTTATGACTACTGTGGAAAGTGGAGCAGGGCAGGTTGCCAAATATCACATTCCGATGCCAAGATAAACTTGTACGTTTATTCAATTTTTCAGCATGAATACAAGCTCTAATGAGACACACGTGCTTCGGCTCACTGCATCTCAGTGATAGCTACGAAGGCTTTACTTCAGAACAGAGACCACGACAGGATGGTGGAATTAGTCCTTCAGTTGGCATTCGATTTGGAACGAGCAGTCACAACAATGCACAGTTTAGGGTTTTTATTTTATTTGAGCACCTTTGAGTTAGCTTCGAGAGTTTAGTCATTCCTTTTCTGCCATAGCTACTGCCGGATTTGCATTATCACGTAACATGTTGCATCTTCATTTGTAAAAAATGAAGATGTAACATGTTAACTGACTAAGAGCAAACTCATGTATTTCAATATGAATAACTGTCTATCGATACAGAAGGCAGTTCTGTTACGTTAATATAAATTAATTGTTGATTACCACAGTCACACAGTGTTTCTATGCTACTGTAATGCAAACCTAAAAAGTATTTTTTATAAGAAAACTGCTTGCGCCCTATGCCTTTGAGATGCAGCTGAAAGCGCATGTGGAACGCTACCATTTACACAGCATTCAAAGCCTGGACTGTTATACATATCACTCCCTCCAGGAAATACACAACACCATCATTCTTCTGTTACAAGCGCATAACAATCTCACACAGTCTAGATATAACAATTTACCCTATATTAATCAAAGAAAATCCCGTTAATCATGTTGTTCTTTATGCATTTCAACTTTTTCTTATCGGTTTTAAATTGTGATTTCATTTTTTAAGAAGATTTCTGCACTTGTCAGACCTCCATATCAATCAATAAAATACAGACTGTTACTGATGCGATACGTATCTCACGAGCTTTAAATCTGTCAGCAACAATAAATAACTAGGCGTCTCTCTAGAGCATAAAGAGCCGTGAGATAAATGTCATATCAGAGGGGAAACACTACAGAGTGCAGACTTTGGATTTTTACATTATTTCAACTAAATACACAACACTTTCAAAAATCCTGCAAATCAAAATAACTATATACTTAAGTACAGTGTTTATATCTGCTCTGCCTGTTGTAGGACTAGTCCTGTTCTAGGACTCTGCTAGTCTAGTGGCTAAGGTCCTGGATTATAGATAAGACGACCCAGGGTTCAAGTCCCACCTCTGCTAAGCTGCCACTGTTGGGTCCTTTAGCAAGACCTTCAAAAAGGATTGTAAGACTGTATTAAGTGTAAGTCGCTCTGGATAAGGGCGTGTGCTAAATGACATAGATGTTATGTGGCACACTGTTGCAAATTCTAGCTCATTACAAGATTGATTTTTTCTAAATTTAAATTCTCATGGCTAGAAAACTATATTAAGTAACTAGACAAGTGCGTTTCCTGAAGAAAACACACAATGGTCGCACAGCTGAAGCAGACTCCAGTTGCTGGGCTATTGCTACACGGGCAATAAGGTGCAACAGTTTTGGTAGGCAATGGTGGTTGCTATGGTATCCCATGTGGTTGTATATAGCTAATGGTTGCTATGGTGTTGCTAAGGCATTTTTAGAAGTTTGGAAGTTTGTTTATGTACTCATCATTTGATCAGATAACTTGAACAGGAACAACTGTTCTTTTTGGTAGCCGAGAGGTGGGATGGAATAGGAAGGAAAGAAAGAAGGTAGGAAGATTAAATTGGACATGATGGATGGAAGGAGGAAAGAAATGAGTATAAGATGATAGGTGGAAGGAAGAAAGGATGGAGGAAAACGGAAAGGGAATGAAAGGGAAAGAGATGGGATGAGAACAATATGCGATGGGTTGGATAGATGGGTAGAAGGACATATTAAAGGAAGAGAGAAATTTATAGGTATTGGAGGATTGATAGAAGGAAGGGAAAAAGGAAAGAAGGACAGAAGAGAGGAAGAGGGAGAGGAAATGGGAAGATTGGAAGGAAGGAAGAAATATAGGATACAGAATTAGATGGAAGGGAAAAATGAAACAAAGTGATGGGGGGGAAAATGGAATGGGATGGGTAGATGAGTAGAAGGAAGCCAAGGAAAGAAGAAGAGAACTTTGACGGAAGTAAGCAAGAAAGAGATGGGACTTATAGAAGGAAGGAAGAAAGGAGATAAAATGTGATGGAATTCGCAGGCGTTAAAATGATGAAAAAGAAAGAAAAAAATAGAGCAGTATGGGGTGGACGGATTAAAGAAAGAGAGATATTTGGTGAGACCAAAATCCATGTCCAAGTACTGGTGTTCTGACCAATAGGAAGAACTCTCCCACGACTCTCCTATGAAATGTCAGACAACCCCATTATAAGCCCCTGTTTTTGTTAGTGATGACCATTAGCTCCATTAGCACCAAATCTTTTCTTCTTTTACCATTGCTGCTGCTTGCACAACTGAACAGCCAATCAAAGAACTTCTTTTCTTGAAGCTCCTGGTGCTTATTCAGCATGAGCAGACAGCAATGCCAAGGCCTGTGTAGCTCCACATGCAGGACAAACAGAAATTGTTACAGCCCTCTTGGCGTGCCACCAACGTGTGTATTCAAGTTTATAATATTATACTATACTGGGTGAGTCATAAGACACAGGACTAGCCACATAGTGATCATCTGAAGACCGCTACCAGCAAAGAAACCTTAACGATGGGTTTGGCAGCCTTTGGGAAAAGTCCACGACGCAGCACCCAACGTGTCCCGTGACTTTTGATGTCACTATATTGTACTGGAATTACAATAACAATTCAATTCTGTTCACCTGAAAAGTGAAAAGTCTTACCGTATCAATGTAGAAGGAGTTGGAGCCAATGAAAGTCACAGTGTCCTGCAGGTCAAAGTTCTGAACACCGTTCTGGTAGTCTTGAAATGGTACCACTGTGAGAGAGAACGGTCCCACTGTACTCTTACTGCGATTGGTCAGCTTCACCTCCAATGGGACAGCATCACCCACTGTACACTCTGCTATCATATCACATTCGCATGCTTTACCATTCACAACTACATCTGCAGAGAGAGAGAGAGAGAGAGAGAGAGAGAGAGAGAGAGAGAGAGAGAAACCCGGACAAACGCAGTGGCAGCCAGGTGACAAACAAAAGGGCTGGCAGTCTTGGAACAGAAGAGTTCAACGGCAGTTGGAACAGGTGCCGTCTATGTGATCTACAGGCAGGTCAGATGCAGGTCTCATAGTCTGAAGTAGCCCATATGGGTAACAGGCTCAGGTCCAGGTCAAAACCAGCAGAAGAACTGTCTAGTTTTTAAATCAGGTCCGTAACAGATACATGAACAGCTACAGGTACCGACAGGTGGCCAATGCATAACTCAGTGGAAAAGAGTCCAAGCTATGTGAACCGAGGAAGTGAGGATCGAGTTAGTCATAGCAGTCAGACAGTTGAAATGACAGAAACTCAAGTGAGCACAGAGGCTTATAGAAAATAGTAACTTGTTATAAGCCCCCACCGGCTGTTTCTTAATGCCATCCTTTAAGGCAGCGCTCATCAGAGCTGTACTTAATGCAGGTGTGACAATCAGGCTCTGGAGATGAGGTGCACAACTGGTACAGAGACGCACTGATACAAACAGGGAAAGGTACACTGAATCTTCATTGGGGAAAATGTGAAAGAAAAGAAAGGAAATAAAAGAAGAAGAATTGGTCTAACTAAAAATGGGAAAAAAAGAATGAACCCCAACAGAAGGAACTACTGGGGAAAGTTACTGTTTAATGCACCATTATAGCAACGTTAGTTCATTCCAGAAGTGCCAATATTGTGCAACAGCAGCACTCTGGAAGTATTACCTTACCACAAATAACCTAGAAGGACAGCACAGGCAGGAAGCACAGGGTGTAAGGCAGGAGCAACCCTAGACAAGGCGCCAATCCGTGTAGGCACATACACTTACACACTCATACACACGCTCACACACTGGAGACACACATGTCTTTGGACTGTGGGAAAAAAACCAGGAGCACCTGGAATAAACCCACACTGAACCCAGGTTACTCCACCTAGGGATTGAACCCAAGACCTCCCCACTGTGAGGTGACAGTTTTAATTACCGTATCACCCCATAACAAAGCATTATAAAACAAAACATTCTAATTTTAAAAGTAAACTACTGCCAAAATGAATCATCATTATTGCTAAAAATCTATTGGCTTTAAAAGCATTTGTTTCAGTTTAATTTTGGATGATAGTGCCATTATTGTCATTGATTGCCTGCCTGACGAGGATTTGCATTCACTGGAAAGGTGAAGTTAAAGGCGATTACAGTAAATCAAACATCATTTGCTGTTAATGTACACAAAAATTAGGGGATATTTCTAAATGAATATGAAGTGATAAAAACAAAGCATATTTCATTTCATTAAACAAGATCATCAAAAAAGCGAATGAAAAGTCAAAGAAATGTGTTTAATTACACAGATGAGATGCAAACTCCATTATCAGGATTGAGTAGCAGGTGATATATTCATGGGGTTGAACAGGAGCATGTCAAACTGGATGAGAGTGCCGCACGTTGACTGTTCAGTAGGTTGAGTGGTCACCCAAGACTGCCAAAAGTCCAACTCTTATCCTAACAAAAGTGATGATGCTCTAAAGCTGTCTGTTTACATTTCTGAGTGCTAATATTAACATAATTAATTAATTAATTTCAAATTTATAATCACTATTTAAGTAATGGAAATTATAACAGGATCCTAGATGTAACTATTTGCCTTATAAATTGGACCCAATTATTTTGCTGACTGTAAATAGAAAATATTTTAGTAAATTAAATCTTATCAAACGATATATTTATTTTTGTCTGTACAATAACCACTTATTAGAAAATTGTGTACCTCGTCCGTATGTCTGAAGGGCCTTGTAACGCCGGCTAGGGAAAGGAGATAAACACAGTGTTTATTAGGACTGGCAGGCTACAAACAGTCAAAACAGTCCAGGGTTGAACAGAGGTATGAAAGATTAGAAAAAGGAGAGAGGGAACGTGGTTGATCGAGGGTGTGGTCCACTGAGCTGGCAGAAGGTGTGGCAGGCCTAGTCTAATGTTTTAACAGCAGGATTTTGATTGAATGGAACTGTGTTACCTTGCGAAAAGCTGCTAAACAAATCGTTATTTATTTATGTTTTGCAGTCTTTATCTTAAAAGCTAAAGATAGATAGCGACAATGGACTTGTGATATGATGAAAGTAATATATTCATGGTATAACTTAAGAAATAGCACTCCTTAAGTATTATTGCTCAAGTATTTTACACGTAATACTGTATCTGGGAACTTCAAACATTGCAGAAATTACTGCAAACAGCAACAGCAGCAGAATCAGCTACAGTGAGCTCATGTTGCTGTACTGTAGATGGCAAGGAATCCTGTTTCCATGCAGGGAAGTCTGCAGAGGATGTCAAGAGAGTGGTAAACTGAAAAGTACCAAATTGGTAATCGAAAATGAAGGGGCACAAAGGAAATCATACTGAAAGCAGGATTAACTCACATGAAAATCCTTACTAGGCAGGTTAGTGATGAGGGGAGGTGTAACCATGTAATACAGAATAAATGACAAATCCAGTATGGGGAGAATTCTGCCTTTAACATATTGAAGCATTCGAAGAAGTAATTTAATAAAACATTATTGCTAGTACACTGCCTAATACACACAGATCATATACATTCTCTTTTTAGTGTTTCTTAGATTATAAACCATCTGCACTATAGTGTTTCACATCATAACTTGTTATCTAGTTTGCTTAACAGTTCGTCCTTGCCTACAGTAATGTTACAGGTAGCGATGTCAAGCCTGACCCATGGAGAAATCTGCAAGTCAACCTGCACATCCCTACCATCTACTTACATGTTACATTTTGCTTCAACACACCAGCGGTGTTGCTGTGTTGCGGCAAAGCCTGCACGGCTGTGTGATTGCTTTGTGTGAGAAGTAGAGCAGTAAGCTGTAAGCGGCAAATCTGGAGTTTATCCTGCTGATAAGAACTGTTAGTGAAGGTCGGGGAGAGGAGGGGCGCACGACACAGAGGAGCACAGCAGAGATAGAGAGAGCCAAATGTGTCTATGCGTGCAAAATCTAAAATCATTATAGCTATGAGAATATGCTCTTTCTCAATGCATGCTCTAGACTTCCTCACGGTGCCAGCACAGCGGGTTGTTAAGGGTGTAGAAATGTTTCATATGCCTACATATGACACCTAAAGCCATAGCTGGCTGACTTCTGTAGCACTCCTCTAGCATGCAGAAAGAGAAGGAGAAGTGAGCGAGCTTGGGTACTTAAGGATTTGAAGGAAACAGGGAATAGGAGTGGGGGAAGGAAGGGGTAAATGCACAGGAGGTGAAGCATATAAGAGAGCATAAGCATACCATGTTTAGTATATGCAATGTTTGAAACAAGAGAGGCAGGGAAGAAATATATAAGAATGAGTTACATCTTCCTTCCTTGCCTCTCATTTTCCAAATATCTAAGGGACTGATGTGTGAGGAGAGGAGCTGAGCACTTCAGCGCAGCTTGATTCCATTTTGTTTCTCTTACTTATTAGGCAAAAGATGCTCCAGGGAGGCTTTGGTCACAAGCAGGCAAGGAATTACCAGCTTCATTTCGAGATGTACCCCACCCACGAAATACACTGAAATCTGCGCCCAAAACCTAACAGGGGGATTAATTTTACTCTTACCTCAACAAATGCTCAGAGACACCACAGGCAATTTTTCACAGCACTGTTAAATGATTGTCTCTCTTTCAGTCTGACTTGTGATTATTAGCAAAATGCAAAATTCTCAGGTCGCTATTAGATTAGTTATTTTAGTAATAGTATAATTACGATATGTAAGTATGTGTGACCTCGACTTATGCTTGAAGGGTAGCAGCGTTTGGGAGCTTCATCAGAGATGGTAAAAGTTGACCCTTCTATAGTTTGAAGAAGCTTAATAAGGTAATTTAGGACTGCATTCAAGAAACCACTTTTTCAGGAAGGTCACACTAATTACTGACTATTGCCTTCAGAAGCCATTTTGACCTTAAAATTGTGGGCTATTTTGTGTACATGTTGCCTGTGTTTTATGCCTATACATTACTAAAGAGACTGATAGATGATTATATATGGTCATTGTACTATTGCTTAAACAAAGCATTGTACCATTGCTAAAACAAGTCTAATGGTCACTTAAGATGCACTGTACTGGGAATGTATGGAGATTTGTGTTGCTGGATTTTTGGCTGGCGTGAGTATTTCAGAAACTGTTACTCTATTAGGATTTGCATGCACAGCCATCTCTACAGTTTACAGAGAATAAGCAGAAAAAAGAGAAAATGTCCTGTACCTGGCAGTTCCCTGTGGGAAAATACTTTGTTGAGGCCAGAGGTCGGAAGAGAATGAACAGACTGGTGTGAGATGATAGAAAGGCAAAAATAATTCAAACAACTCAACTGAGGTTGAGTTGCCGAACAGCATCTCTGAATGAACAATAGACTTTAACAATTCAGACCTTAAAGCAGATGGGTTATAGAAGCAGAAGACCTGGATCCATCATGCTGTTCATCTTGCGGGTGGTGTAATACCAATAATACCCAATACCAGTTGAGCATTGTTTAAACACCTCAGCCTTTCTGAGTATTGGTGCAGATCATGTCCATCCCTTTCTGACCACAGTGTACCATCTTCTACACGACCATATCATCAAAGCTATAATCAGTTTGCTGTACTTAAATAACCTTCACAGTCACCAGATATTAATCCAGTAGAGTAACTTTGAACTGCCAGATTGAGATCATGGATGTGCAGCAATAGATCTGCAGCCACTGTGTGACACTATCATGTTGATATGGAATATAATCTCTGAGGAATGTTTCCAGCACATTGTTAGAGCCGGCATATACTGTACATTCACATAAAGTGGGGCCAAACATGGGAGACTACTAGTAAAAGAGTGCTGACTTTGAGAACTGTCAAAATGTCAGCAGGTGGTCATCTCTGCTTGAAGAAACCCTGAGCTCTTCCGATCCTTTCTTCCTGCCCACATCACCTTTTATTTGAAAGTCGTTCTCTTAATAGCTGATAGTAAAATAGGGATTTGCTGTGCCTTTTCAATCTTTTAAATTTCAGATTATCTGCAGTTAGCCTGGCCAAGACCAGCTATGTGGTTTCCAATAACAACCCCTGCATGGTGATTTTCTTATTTGCCTTGGGACTCAGAAGCCTGCATATTGTGGGTCTCTACCTGTAGATATCTGTCACACCTGGTTCTATTTAAGAGCTTGTTTTCAGACGTCTGATGGGCTGCTTCATGTGACAGAACTGACAGAACTGACAACTAATCCTTTGAGAACGAAAAAGTAGACATTTATTAGTTTGAGTTTTATATCAAAAAATTAAATCTTTAATAAGCAACTGGTGACACAGGAGTGTATTTTCATAGTGCTTGCTGATTGCCTCGCCAATGATCTTTGGTTAGGACAATTAAAAACTTTATTTAATGCAGTTTTAGGTTTGGTATATATTTTTCTCAGGTGTGTGCATGTGTGTATATATTCATTTTTTATTATGCTTCATTTTCCCCCTCTCTCATGCTCTCTCTATCTCACATGACTACGTGCATGTTTCTTCCCCTTCCTCCCTTCCCTCCTCTATTATGTGTAAAGGTCACAGTTCCCAGTAGCAGCGGGTTGCCATGTAAATTATACCTGACAGCGGAGCACAGGTTTGCACTAATCCCCGTGCCTGAGGGACTATGGCAGATGTGCATGTGCGTATGCATCATTTTGGTACATACTGTGTGGTGGATGTGGTAACACTGCATGTTCATATCAACAGCTGATTGAGTCATTGCAGGGTGGTACCTCTTCCTTATTGACTGTGCTGGTTCTGATTTAGTTTCTCTCAGCCGTTACCACCAAGGACAGCGAATCATTCTGCTGTCAGCACTGTCACATTCTTGCACCAATGTCACACTTTAGACAAAAATGTAGTTTGTGTACACTGATGCAACTCAGATGCAAGACAGAAAAAAGGAAATGTAGGTGTGAATAGCGCTGGGTTTGTTTGGTTGTTTGTGTGTATGTGTACATCTGAGGAAGAAATACAGTGGAGGATTAATGATCATTTTATATTTAATCGATTTCAGTGCAAGGGACATCATGCATGTGTTGCAAAATTGCAGAACAGTAGTATTTCAGTATTTCATTTTTTTCGGTAACCTTCCATTATAGTTGTCAATAATATTTAATCTTCTCTTTGTTATTTCATCCTAAGCAGCAGTCTTTGGAAAGAGTTACAGCTTTGCACTAGTAGAGATTAAAGGAGTGGGCTTCATAAACCAGAAAAAGCCAATAACGAGAAAAAAATATAGTCATGAAAAGAGAGGAAGGGACTGAATGACATTTTGTCTTCTGCAGCAGAGCAAGCAGTGCTATAATGGGTTTCACTTAATTTGAGCTCAATTGGAAAGTTATTAGAGAGCCCGATTTAGCCGTTTGTGAATTTGGTCAAGGGCACTGTAGCAGATCGCATGCTCGGAGCCATGTCTGGAAACAGCAATGTGGAGCTAGTGGAGCAAAACCACAGTGAGGATGAGCTGCAGGTACACACTTGTACTGCACGCTCTTACTGAGGCTGATCAGTGTTTCACGCAGAGCTTTTCGTGAGCAGAGTGATAGAGAATAAACCTGTGTTTGTCCTTAGGTGTGTGCATGTGTGGTTGTGTCTGTCTGAAGAGTTTGTTTGCCTTTCATTGTGTTGTGTTTGTTTGCTTTGTGATTTTTCCAATAGCCTTTGGCGGGAGTTGTTGTCATTCATGCTTTCGGGTTACTCTTTTTGTGTGTTTGGCCAGTAGGTGATTTTTGGCAAACCGCTACTGTTTATTTTGGAGGTCACTTGAAGAACATTTATTTTACAGCATAAGTGACAGCCAGGGAAATAAAGCATATTTGTGCGACAATGTGATGACAATGAACGTTTAGAAACTAGTGCTGTAAAATTATAGATATGTGTGTAAACATATTTGTTGTTTAGTGTTACTTATTATTTTTTCCCTTGTGCCATTTGACCCTAGTGAAGTAGTTCTTAGATTAAAATAATATTAAATATGTATATGAGTGGATAATATAAGCCTCATCCAAATGCATTAATTGTCATTTAATAATTCAGTAATTTTATTAATTAGCATAATAAAACATTTTATTGTGACTTGAGAGTGGAGGACTGTCAATGTGTTATGGTTACTATAATGATGCATTTTTAATTTAAACATATTCATATTATTATGTGTTTTAGTAACTAGAAATGGAATAAAAAATAAATTAATACAATGGAAATATAACTGTGCTAGTTTGTTTATATGAAGGAATCTGCTGTCACACAGTAATGAGAATTTCTGTTCCATATAGGCTAATACTGATAGAAATTAAATTAAAGTGAAGAAGTTACCATTTCAGACACAGGTCACAATTACAAGCCTCAAAAATGCAATTATCTCTGCTAATAAATTTGTGACTTTAAAATGTAGCCCTAATATACTTAACAGTTTCCTAGTGGCTAATAAATGACGTATTTGTAGAAACTCCATTGATTGAGTAGACTAGGATATGAAAATAAAATACTGCAATAAATATTTTACCCTAACTGTTTTAAAATAGTGACTTTAAAATATGTAGATTCGTAAAATAACTGAAGTGTCAAAACCATGCCATCGGATATGGTCTTGTTTGAGATTGTACAGGCTCACCACATTTTTACAACAGAAAATTGAAAAAAAAAAATGTGTTCTGGTCTAATGAGTCTCGAATTCTGCAGTAACATTCAGATGTTACTGTCAGAATTTGGCATAAACAATATGTGGATCCAAGGCATGGATCCATCCTGCCTTGTATCAATGGTTCAGAACAGTGGACGCCAAACTGAGCATCATTTAAACACCACAGCCTACGTGAGTGTCGACCATGTCTATCCCTTTATGGCCACAGAGTACCCATCTTCTACATGCCATCTCACAAAGCTCAAATCATCTTTAACCGGTTTCTTGAACATAACTGTGAGTTCACTGTACTCAAGAGGAAGAGCCCAAAAAGCTGTATATAGAGCTGTAAAAATACCGTTAGAATGTGGTGGAATATACGATTTGCATCATGTATGTACAGATAACAAAACTGTGTGACGCTATAATATCAGTATGAACTCAAATCTGCCATACAGTCAGCCTTTACAAAAAAAACATGAAAGAAAAGAGCTCACTGACTGAGTGTGTTACTGTAATAACCACAGTGGGAGCAAGTCAGTTTGTGAAGTTTCTTCCATCCTAGATATTCCGTGACTAATTTTGAGTGGTATTATTGAAAACTTGGACCACAAATCAGGGTCAATGAGGTGCATGGTGCATAAAACTCACAAATGCTCTGCTGACTCAATAACTGCAGAATTCCAAACTTCCTCTGGCATTAACGCCAGCACGAAAGCATTGCACAGGGATTCATGACATGAATATTCATAGCCGGGCAGCTGTATGCAGCTGTATTTCTTGCATAACCAAGCACAATGGCTAGGCTATGAGCTTAGGCTATTGTGGAGTAACGTACGCTTCCCCTGGACTCTTCTGGAAATTTTTATCTGGCAGTCTAATGAATGAGTCTGGATTTGGCAAATGCCAGGAGAACATTACCTTCCTGACTCAGCATAACTGAGCCCCAGTGTTCAAAGCAAGGTCAGAAAAGTCTTGGTTGATTGAGTTTAGAGTGAAAGAACTTCACTGGCCATGACCTCAACTCCATCAAACATCTTTGAAATGGAGTGAGAGGGAGATTGAGAGCCAAGTCATCTGTTCCACATCAGAGTCAGAACTCATAAATGCTCTTTAGATTGCTATGTCATGAAAGCAAATTTACATATAAGCTCATGTAGGTGTGCCGATACTTTTGTATGTAATGTATGTATTTTGTGCGATTGCCTCTGGTTGTGGGTTTATGGCAATTTTCTGTGCATGACTGAACATGTGTGTGTGTGTGTGTGTGTGTGTGTGTGTGTATGTGTGTGTGTGTGTGTGTGTGTGTGCTGAGAGTGTTTATTCCTAGTCATCAGTCTAGTTGTCCAGTCATTTAAATAAATCTATCACACTTGCATTAATATCTGCCTCTGTCTCCTCTGTCTTCTCTTGAGTGCAAGCATGGCAAGAAGCAGATTTGAATGGCTTTTTACTGCTACCTTCAATGTTTGCTTTTGCTTTATTGAGTGATTAATTATGAGGTAATGGTTGTTTAATTGAAATGTTGTTGTGTTTAGTGATGCCTATCTATTGAGATAATTAGTAAGACAGACAGACAAACATATTAAATATAATTAAATACTATAATACAAAATAAACAACCGTTACCTAATAATAAACAGCTGGCTAACCTTCACTACAACTTGGTATCATCAGGAACTTGCAGGAAAACAAACAGTATAGATATCGATAGTACAGTATAATGACCACGCATCTATTCCACATGTCTTAAAATGATGGCCATTATAAAATGTTTTTTCCCCCAGTTTAAGTAGATGTAGCTGATATGTGGGTGGCTTTAAATACCAGCAGTCTGGGCCCAGATTTACACAAGCATTGTAAAATAAAGATAATCTTATCTGAGTGTACCGTGCTCTAGAGTACTGCCCTGAACTGCTTCACTTTAGTCCGATGATTCACAGCAGCGCACAGCAGGTACTTTTCTTTCTACATTGGTTAAACTGTTTGGTACAGTTATTTCTATCTTTCTGCTCCTGCATGTGATCCAAAGAGTTAAACTTTTCAGTTTACTGACAGCTGTAAAATGTTTGAAATCATGATGATAACAAATGGAAAGAAAACCAATAAAATATATAAATATATCGCTGATTTACAGTATTTATAGTTAAACATTTCTTCACCCCATATGAGCCCATATTCAGCCCATATGAGTCTATCAGCTGATAGACAGTCTATTATATATAATTTTTATTTTTAACATTATCTTTACATCTTTAATTTACATCTTTGTGAAGCATTGGCATCTATGGTTGTTTTGCTTTGTGCTCTGTGATCCCAACTAGGCACCAGTATAGCAACACTGTCTGGGATCAAGTGAATAAGTTAATTATTGTATGTATGTCTGAAATAATTATTTTTTTCTTTGTAGGTGCTAGGTATACAATTTATGAACAAATTGTCAAATATTGCATTTGAAGGTATCAAAATAAAAAAATCTAAATTACTAATTACATATCAAATGATGACATATCTGAGAAGCCTACAACCCCAATTCCAATTCCAATTGACACTGTGTAAAACAAATAAAAACAGAATTCAATTATATGCAAATCCTTTGTTGAGCATTCGTCAACTTTCCCAGATGGTTCTTGCCCTTGTACCAACTGTATTGGAATGTGTTGCAGGCATTACATTCCAAATGACTGAATATTTGTTTATTTATTTCAACATGAAACGTGTCTTTGTAGGGTATTCAATTGAATATAGTTTGAAAAGGATTTGCAAATAATCATATTCTGTTTTTATTTATGTCTTACACAATGTCCCAACTTAATTGGAATTGTACATCCGGTGTGTAATTGTCACATGTAGATACTTTATTATTGTTGCTGTTTTTGTCCAAAACACTAAAAATTACAGAAAATCTGTGTAAATACTACCTTCTTATTCAGCAATCTCTTGAGATATTTTATTTTCAAACATGATCTCATAAGTAGTTACACTCATCCAAATATCACACATTTTCACCAGTTCTTCAATTCTAAAATGTTATGCATAATTGCAGCACTAAAACATAATTAGGTTGCGTGTCATTAGCAGAAGGGGTTAATTCTGTTATTATGCATACAAAATGCAGTGACTCATACTGCTTTAATTCCTAACTATAATTATGATTGCCCTGTGTATTGATTAATTTCACACTCTGCACACGCAAGCCTAAAGGGGAAGTTTGTCAAAAAATTAATTAACCATTCTGCAAACTTTACACCTCTAAACACAGCCCTGTGTTAATACTTCTGACCCAGTATGTGACATATCAAATGTAAATGATCGTGTGTAAACATACTCCCGTTGGCAGAAAACAGACTTTCGTTTGCTGAAACTACACTGAAGGTCAACATCAGATCAACAGCCGTCAAGAAACCAGTTGACATGCTAGTTTTTTTTTAACAGCATGACCTTTTTGTGTGGAAGAACTGTGTAACTGATTTATTATTTCAAGCATCAGTGCCATACATTTTAACATAAAATCCTATCTATCAATACATGAATTGGCCAGCACAAGCAACTGGCATCAGCTGAGCTTCAGCATGGTGGATCATGTTCAATGCCAAAACTGAGTGTCTGTTTTATTTTTTCCCTGGAACATACTTTTTGAATGACAACACTTTAACCACAATTTTACATAGTTTTAACATAAATCCCTTCCAGTCTTTCTTTCAGCAATATTGCTAGCTAAATATTTCATTAAAATTTGGTGACAAATCTGGAGCTCCTTAGTTAATCTTTGCTCCTTGAAGACTGTTTTTGTACCAAATCATGATTAAAGTCACGTCTTGACATCACCTGTTTGAAATCACATAATTATTTAGCTTTTTCAGCTCAGTACTAGGCCAACTTGCCTTCGTCCTAATATTTTTTTTAATGTGTAAAAGGCCTGAAATTCATGAATGCTGTTTAATATAAGAAATAAAGTTGATCAATCGAAGTATGAGATATCTCAGGTTCATAGTGTCTGCAATAAAATCAAGGTCAAAATAAATGCAAAAAACACTGTGTTTTTTCCATACCATCCCAACTTCTTCTAATTAGGGTTGTGCTCAATCTTATGTACGGCGAGTGTAACCCACACAAAGCAGGTATAGGAAGCAATCGCAGGTATTCATTTAAATCCAAGTAAACAGAACAACAAATCTTATGAACCAAAAAAGGCGAAATAGTAATCCAAACACCTCGATATCCAAAAATAATCAATAAAGTAATCCAAAGGCAGGCAATCTTGAAATCCAACAACAAGCAGGGTTCGAGCGTAACAGGTGTATAGTATATTCAGGCAAAAAGTGCAATGGTGACAGGCAGTAAAGTAACAGAGAAACAGGCAAGATTCGAGCAAAAAGCAAACAGTCCTGAGGGAGAAAACCGAAACAGAGGACGATGAAACGGGGCGTAGCAGACAGAAACCAGAAACTAATACAAACTCACACAGGGTATGGATGGCAAGGATAGACAAAATACATCACACAGAGCCAGGGAATGTTCGAGGCTCTTCAGACTCAGCCTTGATAACTTATCTTAGCTTAGTACTCCGTAGACAGTGTTCCAGTGTACTTGGCTACTTCTGTGTTTGGTTCTTTCGTGTGTGTTCTGAGTCGGTGCGCTAGACGTGACAGATGGCGTTCACGTATTCTTGGGTACTTCCGTGTGTGGTCACATGATTGCGTTCTGGACGTGACAGATTTTGAAAACAATACACACAATAAACACAACAGAGTTTAGTAGAGATGACATGGTGCTCCTATGTTTTGGCTGGAAAGGGCGTATGAGTCGCGTGTCTCGATTCATTCAAAATCATGCAAGTGTGCCTACTGCCAAACAAATAACAATTGCTCAGACAATTTTTCTCGTAAAATGTGTTTAAAGCCAATTTGACAAGCTGTGAAGTGATCAAATGATGAAGCATAGCTGTATTAGTTTATTTAATGTTGCATCATCATCAGTAGCTATTTACAACAGGAGCAGGGTTACATCAATAGCTTGTTTTTGTTGTGTTATTTATAACACATGTTTTTGGAACATGGGAAGAAACTGGAATAAACCCACATGGACACAGAAACGACATGCAGACACACAAGCAGAACCCAGGGTCAGGATTGAATTGGTGATCTCTGGAGATGTGCTGTGACCACTCTAACTGCTTGCACCAATATGCCACCCTCCAAATAGAAATAGGAGGATGTTACTGAGATTGGTGTATTGTTCAAGCTATTTACACACACATCTAGTGAAAAAATCAAGTATTCAAGGTCTGTTGTGTTCTGGATAAACCATATGTAACCAAAAGTAACTACTTCAGAAAAATAAGAAATTAAGCTTAAGTAGCAACCGTCTCTAGATTTATACTATTGACCCCTTTAGCCAGAACCTTAACTCTTTCTGCTCCAGTGGTGCCAGCACTTGGCTGACCATGGGCTTTGAGCCCACCTTGGTTAGTTGGGATATGTACAAGATCTTGCTTATTGAAACCTTTATATTTATATGTATTACAACATGCAGATGTTGTACAACAACATGCTTGTCAAACTAGATGAAATATCTGATTTTAGTCATTTATCCTTGGCTGAATTTCATAACTTTTCTCTCTTTCTGTGTGTGTAGTGGATGGCTGTACGGACTGGTCAGTGGACTATCTGAAGTACAGAGTGCTGCATGGAGAGCCGGTGCGGATTAAGTGTGCTTTGTTTTATGGCTACATCCGGGCAAACTACTCCCAGGCACAGAGTGCAGGGCTCAGCCTGATGTGGTATCGCAGCTCAGGCCTTGGCCATGGCGACTTTGAGGAGCCCATCTCCTTCAACGGATTGCGCATGAGCAAAGAGGAGGATGCCATCTGGTTCAGACCTGCTGAACTGCAGGATGCCGGCCTCTATTCCTGCGTGCTGAGGTGAGACTGAGATTCTCAGACACACACACACACACCCACACACACACACTTTTTCACTGTCTTTTAACACAGGTGTGCATTTGCTCACTAAGAGTTTAAATACTGTAGCATGGTTGATAAATGGTGCCAACAATTGTAACCCATGCTATTGTTAAAAATACATTTTTGCTATACATATTTATAGTGTAAGTTATGGCTAATTAACCAAAAGAAATGTTTAAAATATTTTTTATAATAAAAAAAGGAAAATGTTAAAGTTAAAGTAAAATGCTACGGTGTTGCACTGTTATAGTAATGTATTATATAGTTTAGTAGTGCATTGTAGTGTTATAGGAATGCATATTGTCACGATGAGATTGCTACCGACAGCCGTCACCCAGGGTACCTTCCTTTCTAGTTTCGTTTCCGCTCTCCTCCTGTTCTGCTGTTTTTCCTCCTAGTCTGTGGGTGGCGCTTAAGCCACCCTATTCCTTCTCTATTTATTCGGCTCCCCGGCTCTTCTTCCTCGGCCGGCGAGTGCCTTTGTGCCTTCTTACGTTCTTCAAATGCTGTGTTACCCTGGTGCTCGTGACATATATAGCAAAGTTTTGTAGCATTATTGTAATGTATGTAGTATAGTAATGCAGTAATAAATCAATTTATAACAGTGCAATTATGTATTTTCATAGTGTCATGGTGATGTATATAATGTGGTGTAGTATACTATCTGTAGATAGAGTATATATGAGTCAAATTGAATTATATAGTGTTTTTTGCAATGCAGCATTGTCTCATCAGCTTTTGCTAAGCAAATACACTTATAATAACAGTAAATACACAGAAACTAAATAGAATATGTTAAATAGAGTATAATAAAACATAAAATACAATAAACTAAATTTAATATAATGCAGTATATATAAAAATTATAGATAATTATTTTTAATATGCAATATTGTGGACAATATAATAAAACAGATTGTGAAACTGAAGTATACTTTGTATATAATAAATATTGAATATAGTGAAATACAAAGTAGGTGATTCTCTTTATTTAGTATTTATTAAGCATCATTATTTAGGTTACTTTGTTCAGCAGCAGGTAAAAATGAGACATGTTACACTCAGTCAAGAGACAGAGGGGAAGAAGAGTATTTCTCCATTAGTTATGGAATTAGTGCTGGGAGAATAGCTTAGAATGATGATTGATTGGGAAGTGATACAGAAAAAAATAAATATGTTATTAGGCATGTCAAGAACATAAGAGGGATGACATGATTTATGCAGCACAATGAATGTTGTAAAATGTGGTAATGAACAACAAGGAATCCGAAAATGTTGAGACAGTATGGAAAATTTTGAATCAATCAGAGTATCTTACAAATCCTTTGATTTTTTGTTTAACTGCAGACAGCATGAACCATGGTATTTCATGCTTTGTTTAGTCAGGATCATTACATTTGTTAATAAATATCCATTCCTAAATTTCAGGTCTGCAACACATTACTAAATAGTTGGGATAGAAGGCAATTTAGGGCCAATTATGAGGTAAAATGTAATGACATGATTTCAAACAGGAGATTGTAATCATGATTTGGTATACAAGCAGAATCCACGAATGGCTGAGTCTTTGAAAAGCAAAAATCGGCAGAGCATTTCCAGCTTGTGAGAAAATTATTCAAATATTTAGAAGCAATGTTCCTTAAAGAAGATTGGAAAGGATTTACATATTTATCCCTTAATACTGCTTAATATCATTAGAAAATCTGCAGAACTTCAGTGCAGAGGGCAAGGGCAAAAGCCTAAGCTGAACTCCAGTTATCTCTAATAGATCAAATGGCACTGCATCAAGAATCGTCATCAATAGCTGATATAACCAACTGGGTAAGGGACTACTTAGTCAGATCTTAGCCAGGCACTACCATACAGAGTTCCATTAACAAATGCCACTGAAAACAATACTGTGCAAAAATAAGCTTTATTTAACCATGGCCTGATCTCAGGCATCTGGGATAGACCATCACACAGTGGAAAAACATATTGTGTTTAGACTAATCAGTTCTGATCAGAGATTGTTCACCATGTATTGTGCCCTTATGGAACCACTGCTTTCAACACCTCCTAACAGCTAGGTCAGAAAGACCTGGATGGCAGGCAGTTTGTCAATTCAACCATCCTGATTGTCTCAGCAATGTTGCGCCACCTCTTAAAGTCTATCAACTTGGCAAAATGTCTTGTGTGAGAAGTTCCGTAGAGCCATGTCTATAAGTCAACATCATCAAGAGGTACACTACCCAAAAGTAGCCTCTGATAAACTTTTTACAGGGCAGCAGGGGAATCGCTTTTATGCCCTCTCGTGGGAAGACCCGGTGTCTGATGGGACCCATCCGTAATCATTTACATATCTGCCTGAGACAAAACTGCATGCCAAGTTTTGAAGTAATCTGAAATGTATATCTTGGTGCATTATTTTTATTGTCAATGAGCAAATGTGTCCTATCCCATCTAAATCTTACCTTTATTCTTGCCTTGGCTTGCACCTTTTTGTTTTGTTCACTGCTTAAGTATGAGATTTGAGATAAGCTGTGAGAGATTACAGAACATGTGTACTCATGCTGCAGTGGTAAATGTTATGAAATCACCCTGCTTGTTAGAGAGACAAAACACCTTTTCGATCCACATATAACAGGCAGGACCACTTAAAATCCCTGGCACCATTGCATTAAACTGACATAATTGAAAATAGGGTTTAGTGTAAACACTAACCAACAGGGATTTCCTCATAGGAAGTAATGGATTTTGGGCTCCCATATGTTATGCAATGCTGGAATCCTGGAATGAGGAAACTTCAGATAATGGGGTTTGAATGTACTTTATGCATTAATGTAGCTCATATACAATACTTTCACGTACTGGCAATTCAAAAGAATTTGTGTAGTAATACACTGGACCAATTATTGGAATGTTGCTGCGCACTATGTGTGTTTTCCAGTGTGGGTGTTACTCATTTCTGAATCAGTGCAAATGTGACTGAGTGAAATGAAACGGGGGAAGCTTACACACCCGCCAATCATGCAGACACTCTGAACACAGCTCACACATTTTCAGGCCCTTGTTTGCGTGACTGTCTTTCTGTTAAGGCAATCCAGCAATCCGATAATCTACTAATCATGGCAACAGCAGCATCATGCAAGGCTATTTTTAATCTAGCACTATAATTGTATACAGTTACATGCAGGTTGACATTTATGTGCTCTTTCAAATTTACAGTGCTGATATTGGAGCCTTGTGTCATTATATAGTATGTTACTAATTCTCTGTTGCTCAGATATGCAAATGTCAGAGGCTTGATGCATATATATGCATACTGTACTCACACACACACACTGCCAGGGCAGCCTCTCAAGTGCATGATGGCGGGGAGGGGGGTGCACATTGCATCCATTACAGGTCTGGAAGACTGATTTTTATTCACTTTTGTAATAATATTGCATTACTTTATGTATATACGTATGAGACTATTTTATTTGTTACGGTGTATTGTGCTTTTGCACTATTGTGTGGATGTGCTTGTTACCTTACGTGATCAGGATGTGTATTTTAGTTATATGTAGCTCGCACCCCTAGTTCAGTTAGTCCGCTTTGGCACTGCTAATAGTTAATTTAAAGCCTCTATATTACATACTATTTCAGTATAAATAGCTTACGCTGTAACATTTTATAAAAGTAAAAATGATTACTCTCGATGTGCCATATCCCCTAAATTCAACCGGATTTAGCAGTTCAGACATTAGAAAAATAAAAGCAGCTTAGGCTGATGCTGTGGAAATGTTAAGCTATAAGTGCAGTTAATTATAATATATTGTAAAGAATTTTTGTATGGATGATACATCATATTTTTTGAAGTAATATATGTGTGAATTTCAATATTATATATCTGACAGACAAAAATGTGTGTATAGAACAGGGATTTTTAAGTCAGAGAAAACCAAGAGCTCATTAACTTTACCAGATGCTCTTTGGAGTATTGTCATATTACTGGGACTGCAGTAGCCTAGCGATTAAGATGCTGTACTCTGGATCCAGGGTTCAAATCCCACCTCTGCCAAAGCTTCCTAAAGCTTGCTCTGGATAAGGGTGTCTGCTAAATGTTGTAATTGTAAATGTAAATATTAGGATAATGCAGATCACCTGCTGTCAAGGGAATTATGCCAGAGGTCAGAGGAGCAGAGTCTGACTGGTTCGAACTCATTGAAAGGCAACAATAACTCATATAACCACTTATTACAAACTAGATATGCAGAATAGTATCTCTGAATGCACAACTGAGCAGTGTTTAAATGCCGCAGATTATCATAGCATTGTGGCTGAATATGTCCATCCCTTTATGGCCACAGTGTACTTACCTTCTTCCTTTGACCTCCAGAGCTGCAGAAATTCCTTGTGGCAAAGATTCCACCAGGCATTCTGCTTGAGTATTGACCCATACAGACAGTATAGCTACTTTCCATGTGTGCAAATTAGATGGAGATATTGCCATGCTCTAAACATACAACTTAATTCCAAAGATGACCTACAGAATTATGTTCTGGGGTCAAGGAAGTCCAGACAGAAGGAAGTAAAACTCGCTGCCATGTTCACTGAACCAGTCCATGACTATTAAACCTTATATAATTATTAATAATTATATTAAACCTGGTATGGTGCATTGTCCTGCTGAATGTGCCATTTCCCATAGGGTAAATCAAAGCCCCACTGTTGAAAATTGACCATCCCATCAGCAACAGAAATCTGGTTTCATTTGACTAGGCAATGTTTTTCCACTGATCGGTCATCAAAGTTTTATGGTCTTAAATTATTACCTTTTCTGCTTTATATTCCCATCTGTGCTAAGGATATACGTGTTGTCAGTATAGACAATAGTCCACAGTACCACATGTTGATAGATGTTTTTCCTCACTTGCACTGTTCTCTTTACACTCTTTTTGAAATACTGAAACAGTATTTCACACAATGACAACGTCCTGTTTGCCACTCAGATCAATTGATTCTCCTGTTCTAATATGGATTTGCACTGAAAGAGAAAACACTCCAAAACTCGATCCAATTTAACCTCAATGTTCTTTATTAAATCAAAGATCATGGTTATAAAAGGACTAACAGTACCCAGACATAACTATTGTTGACATTTTATAGCTAGATCTTGAACACCCATAAATGGCCTTCACGTGTTACTGAATGCCAGGTTTTTTTGAAAGCTTTCAAATTACTACAAAAGAAAAAAACATAGACTTGTAGATAAAGAAACTTTAGGAGACAGGAATTTATCAATTATTGACTGGCAGGAAACCCAAACTTTTGCATATGAAAGATGACCTATGTGTTTCATTGTTGTTTTTATCAAATGAATTATATGTTACTGTTAATCAAGGAGAAAGTTATGGTTTATTTATATTCAAAAATATGTTGTACTTAGGTTTGGTCACTGAAAAACGATTTAACTTATTTTCATTTACAATTATTTCATAATTCAACTCTCACCCGCTGTCGAATCATCTTCTAAGCTCCATACGTATGTTGCCTTCAGAACTGGTAAACTGTCACTGAGTGGCACTAGTCTCATGGCTGAAGGCAGTCTGAGGTGTTCAATAAACTCCTTATTTTATAAAGGAAGTCAGATACATTGGCCAAGAAGAAGTAACTGTCTGCCATATAATCCTTCTGTTCTTGCCATATCAAAGGGGCTGCAAATGATATTGATTTCCAAGCAGAGTTCCCACAGTTGAGAAGAACCCAGAGTTTGTTTTTTTCTCACCAAGTTTATATCCAAAGTACAGCTCATAACGTACACACAAAATGTGTTTGTCAACCTACGTTTTCAAATATAACGAAGTGAAAACTCAGCCATAGTTTAGAACATTAGCATCATTCTGAGTGGATTGTTAGCTGTGACTCTTTCCTTTCCATATTAGCATTTAGTCTTTTGAAGCATTGATTATTTAAACAATGATGCTGATTACTCACTATCCAATGAACATAAATGGCTGCAAATGGGGCTAGTTATCACACTGATTTAACCATGTCATTTATCCATTCAGTGGCAATCTTGGAGTGAGTCATATGTGGTCCAGCGTGTACTCCACTGGTGTAGCGTGTGAACTGTGTTTTTCCCCGGTTGTAACAGGAACTCGACGTTCTGCATGAAGGTGTCTATGACTCTGATGGTGGCTGATAATGACACAGCGATCTGTTATAACTCCAAACTGCGGTACACAGAGAAGGCTGAACTTGGAAAGAGTAAAGACATCACCTGCCCTGATATCCAGGATTTTTTCCAAATTGGCCAATTGCCACATATCACATGGTATAAGGTAGGACAAGATGTTTATGTTTGAGTCATGGATCTTATTCTCTCCGTAGTTGGTAGGCTTATTGTTTTCTCTCTCTCTCTCTCTCTCTCTCTCTCTCTCTCTCATAATAGGAGTGTAGTGAGTGGCAGTGGAGGACAAGTATACTGCAGTCTGGAGATACTCTGTCCATCCAGGAGGTGAAGGAGGAAGACATTGGAAACTACACCTGTGAGCTGCCTTTTGCCGGCTTCCTGGTGCGACGCACCACTTATCTGAGTGTGACAGGTAATACTTTATGCTTTTAAAATAAAGCCCAATACAGCACAATGGAAACTGATATTTTAATTCATTCAAGCATGAGTTTTGCAATCCTGGAAGAAGTTTGTGTAGATTAATGGAACTGCACAAGATGTATTGATGTAGGTATTGATTAAATAGGTTATATAAGTAAACTATTTTATAGGGGCATTGCAATAATTTGCACCCACTGTATCTCTAAAAGTCTATAAAGCATGCATTCGCAATAAACAGTGAACACTTAGTGCAGCACAGTTTAAATATAGCTTAAATACTGACCAAACAGCTTCTGATTAACAACACAGAATGTGTGTCAATTCTTTTTTGAAAGCAACGACTCATCGCTAATAAGCCTTCACTGAAGCCCATGAGTTTATAGTTTATAAATCAAAACTACTTCAATAGTACAAAAGGTTAATACCAACTGAAAAATGACATTTAGTGTGTAATTTTGAGCCACACCCAGGCGAATGAGCTTCTTTGCCAGTAAGTTGATGGTGGGCAGGTGCATTTTGCACAGCAGGAACATCTCAGTGTTTATTACAAAATATGCTTTGCAATTTGTGCACACACGGATTCTCTTTAACATGACTGGTTGACCTCTCTAGGGGGAAGAATATCATGGCCACCTGTCAACAACTAAATAAGGAATCGAGAACATGACAAACTTAAATTCGTACCAGTACAATAAAGTCGTACCAGTTATTTACAATATTTACATTTTACAAAGACTACTGGTGTGATATTGTTGACTTTGTTCTCAGTGTCTGAAGTGAACTCCTTGTGCAGCAATAACTGCACCTAAATGCTTCCAGTAACTTGATCAACTCTGCACATCAGCCTGGAGCATTTTTAGACCAACCCATTGCTGTCTTGCTGCTCGACCCATTATCTCTTGAGATTTAGTTCGTGAAGAAATTCCTCATATCACTTTGCTTACAAATTTGTCAGTATATTTCAAAATTTAGTGCTCAATCAATTATGGCAAGCCATCCTGGCACTAATGCAGCAAACAGGCCCACATCATTATCCTATGAACACCATGTTTCTCAACAACAGTACTATTTACTATGTACTATGTACTATTGGATAATTTTCCTTAATAAATAAATGACCAAATGAAGTCATATACCCCAATAATCAGATATGCTTAAAAGATATGCTGTCCTCCCAGTACACTGATGTCGAAAATATAAATAAACATATTCCACTCATTAGCTTTGCGTAATCAATGTTCCCATCAAATGTTGATTATGCCGCTTATTGTTGTAACACTGTGCCAACATGTCTCTCTAACTTATGACAGTTCTAACTTGCATGAAAATGTCAATATGTCATTCTTAGCTGAAGCTGGAAGCCTGGAAATACAACAACAAATTAGAATAAGTTACATGCATGGATGTTGTAAGAAACACTGTGTGTTTTTATGCATTTTCCACACTGTGCTTTTGGGGTTGCATAAAAATATTTTGCTAAATAGTATCAGTAATTGTATAAAATAGCAGAAAATAGGTGAATGCTAAACAATCAACCACCAATAACATTAGTTATTAGTTATGTGGAACGACAATCATCCCCACCACCACTCCCCCAGTCCATTTCATCCCCCTTCACTGTTCAATTCATGGCTACAGCCTTGTGACCAAGTTCCAAAATTTCATCTCATTTGTTTAACTAGGTCCTTTTCATTAACTTTTAGGACTTTTGTGAAATATGATATGATATTTCATGTCATATTTGTTCAGAAATATAGAATAATCTAAAGGAGTCACATTTTCAAGCAATAAAGTCTATGGAAAGCATACTGCTACGATTGGTCGGTAACATAAAGTGTAATTGTGTGCTTTTCCTGTTTGAAAACCAACCATGTGTATAAACAAACATCTGAGTGATTTCCCTATTTTAAAATCCACCAGATTAGCTATCCAACTCAGTGCTCAGTACTGAACCACACAAAGCACTATAACAAGTGTGAGTACCATTATACCTTCAACATCTATAAAAGCTTGCATCAAAAAGGCAAACATACAGTTTCTTCAAACCAAGTACTGGTACCCCTTGAAAAGATGACTACAAATATTTATGATAAATTACCAATCGAAAAATGCTTAATCTAATGACGACAATAAAAAACTTTTAATTGACGTAACTTTAGTCTGAGATAAATATCCATCATGAAGAAATAATAATTTTGTCCCGAGCAGAGCGCCGGCTCACGCAGCGTAACACGGAAATACCCGAGCACACACGAACTCCGTCTCCCAAGCGCACACGCACTCAAGTGTCCCGCCCATACACGCAAATGTCCCCAGAGTACTAATAGGAGATTGTGTTCTCGGAGTTTGAGAAACCCTTCTTCTGTTTTTATTAATACACCAAACATCCGCTGGCTTGACACAAAGTAATTTGCAGATTTCCTTGTGAGCCATACTTAGTGTTTTCATGTTGGATATACTGGTTACTGATTGTGCTGTTTGTTTGCTTGGACTTTGACTCTCCCTAACTCCCTCTGGACTCTGTTTGCTGATCGTCTGAACCCTGCCTGTCTCTTGTTTTCGTATTTGCCTGCAGATTTGGCTCTATTTGAATGTGATTGTAATTGCTCCCTGCATCCGGCTCGAGTGTGATTACACAATGGACATAAGTTTTTTATGAAAACCACGATTATTCATTTTACACAATATTCATTTTATCTGATCCTAAAAACACAATTACGATCAATTGCTTATGTTTGTGGTTAGATAACAAAAAATACTTTCTGGCAAGTTTTCCAAATAATCTGCTGCCATAGAGATGATGGTTTTGTAGACTTGGTTACACCTAGATGCAAACGATTTTTTTCTGTAACTCTACTGTGATCATTTGAAATGGTTTGCTTTTACCAGCCTCCTAACTATGTGAGGGGACAAATTAAACATCCTTGTGCAGCCTTTTTTCAGCCTTAAGAATTTATTTCAATAGAAGGTTTTAGAGTAAGATTAAAGTAATTCACCAAAAGGTGAATTTCCTATAACAATTCTTACTCATCTTTAAAATCATTGTGAAAAGGACTTAAACTATTAAGTCACATGTTTACCGGCTATTATTTTTGTATTTAGGTATCAAGACACGTGTTTAGCTTTCTAAGGCTATTTTATTTGTAGATGTATGATGCACAAATCCAAAAACTCCTGGCTGCTCTGAATGACAGTTGAAATTACAGAATTTCAGAAGTTTTTCTTTATCCTCTGACTCCAAAATGCTTCTTAATCAATTTCAACCAAGAAATTCTGCAAACTAACCTGTAATAACCGCCATGTGGATGTGTGCATGCATTTAGAGGTATGCAAGATCTTGTGCAGCCTGACACTTGAAACATTCTTCATAGTATAGCCTGCAGATACAACGGGATAGTTAGTCTGGGTGGCTTGAACAAGAATAGGCCAGAACGAAATAGAACAGATTAATGTATGTATTTAATACGCTGTGCCTCTCCCCTCTTGAGGCTGTTTAATAAAGCGATTTCAGGGTGCTGTGTCTTCATAACGTTAACTGTGGTGATAAAGCACTTCATTATAGAGCAGTGACGGCGAGGCAGACCCACTTTACTACACTCACATGCACACACATTTAACTTCCATTATTTCTGTGACCTTCCAGCTGCTCTCTCTTTCTGTCTTTCTCTCTCACACGCACACGCCCGCGCACATGCTTACAAAGACACATGCATGTCTGCTAAAGACACACAAGCCAGCTTTATTTATTTCATCGATTAAATCTAAGTTTATGTCAGTAATAACAGCACAATTTATTGAATATTAACTGTTTGAGCGCAATTAGCTAATAACGAAAGACTGCACGGTGCATTCCATTTCTGCCATGTTCCCTGCATCACATTTAATCATGCCAGCATTACTCAGCAAATGAGCTGTACGACAAACCGCAGAGACTACTGACAAGCAGACTGGGAATCCAAAGACCAGCAGCAGCTGTTCCTGTTGCATATTCTGATAAATCATGATCATTTACTTTGTCCATGTTGATCTTTTTTTGAGAATTGAATTGTGTATTCAAAAATGCAGTCCCTGTTCATTGCAATCACATCAATCAGAAGAAGCAGAGAGACAATTTTCGTCTTACATGACTAGTCAGCTGTGGATTTAATCACCTGCTCCCCAGTGCAGGGAATTTAGAAATGAACAGAAAAGTGTGTAAAGGTTACAGACTTTATTCGTACATATATTTACGTCATTCTCTTTGTGTTTCAGCATTTTAACTTTATTTTTGCAGTTAGTTTTGCTAAAAGAATTTCTAATTTTATGATTAAGTTATGATTGAGTTATGTAATATAGCTTCAACACGGCCATATGTTTGTAAATAGTTTGTAAGACTTCAGACATCTGAGATTTTATATACATTTTGTCTTTGATGTTCTGCACTGCTTTAGTAGCAATGAGGACATTTTGCAAAAATGATTGTATTGGAAGAAAGTATGATATGACCATATGATTAGACCATTAAAACTAAGGTTTAAAGACTGCTAGATTACCTAAAACAGGAGAGGATGCCATAAAGTCAATAATCTGTCCTAGATGGCAAGGGAGAGCATACCGACAGACAGTGTCATCAGCAACTTCTGTCACAGGCAGAAATATAAAAGCAAATCGATGTTTTCAGGTTTCCTATCCAAGCTTGGACCAGAAACCACTGCATTCTACGTATTACAGAGAAGTCCAGAACACAGAAATACCAGAACAAGTTGTTATACGATAGTTGCAGTTGTTGTGTACTTAGAAGTCAAACTTAGAAGTTGTAGAACTTGTAGACCTTTCTTGTGTAAGATAAAAAAGCCGAGATCTTTTGAATCTTTGCAGTTAACAGTTGAAGGTCCTTGCAATACTAAGGCATTTTATCAAAGACGTGGTCTAAGAACAAAAGGTAGCAAAAACAAGGTGTCCTGCAACAGATGGTGTGGCCTCCACAGAATCATAATATTAACTTCACAGAGGCCATCTGGGATTCCCCTTATTGAGAAACAAGCACATGCAACAGTCAAAGACTAAAATCATTCCTTTAGCATTCATTTAGTTTTAACCATTTACTGCTTAATGCCTATGCTTCAAATGTTTTTTCTTTTTCAAAACATAGTTGCTTTAAACATTTTGCCACTCACAATACTGTGCATGTTCAAGTAAATTATCTAACTCATAAGTAAAATATATTTGAACACAACAATCTTCTTCAGCATATGCAAATGCATTATGACTCTTCTTGTGTCTAATTAATTTAAGGCTGTACAACTTCGACTATTAAATCGACTGATTTAAAAGCATCTGCCTTTCTGTAAGTCATTTACCATACTGATGAATTCTGAACACACTGGTGAACATGAAAAGGATTAGCTTCTCCTCAGCCAGAAGCCGTGTAAGTTCATGCTTCAATGATTTTGCTGCTTGTAATCAAACAGATGGCCTGCGATTAGGAGCAATAATCAACAGGTCAGGTGTTCATGTAATAAGTAGTAGATCAGAAACACATCCTGTTTGCGGTTTCTTCATATTTATATACACTAAGACGATTCAGAATGCTGCAAATTTTCAAGAGAATCACAATTTAACATATACTTAAAATACTATTTGCAAAAATTATCAAAATATATTTTCATTTAAAATTCAAATTGAGTTCCCCAAGGCCACAGGTTGAGGATTGCACACATTTTTTTGTCCGTGGAAGTCCCTCTGAGTGCTGGATTGGGCCATTTCAACAACA
Organism: Parotocinclus haroldoi; assembly: GCA_034779995.1. Classification (NCBI taxonomy): domain Eukaryota; kingdom Metazoa; phylum Chordata; class Actinopteri; order Siluriformes; family Loricariidae; genus Parotocinclus; species Parotocinclus haroldoi. The sequence goes on along the minus strand of JAUZST010025836.1, from coordinate 157 downwards.
GCACAGTTACAGTAATTGCTCCTGTGTCTGTTTTTTACTCTACATCTGGTGGCTGGTGGAGTCTGATGGGGTGAGAAATGTGGCACATAAACGGAAAATTGCTTGCTTTTTTTAAAGAATAAACAGACAATCTATTACTGCCAACCCTAATGTTATA